>ML809270.1:24549-35129 GCA_009831015.1 Picea engelmannii | reverse complement strand
TTTTAACACATCCGTGGATTTGCAAGGATTTGCAATTATTATGGTAATCAACATTTTTAATGATGAACAAACATGTTTTGTCATGCAAGGAAGTTAATGGTCGAAATCACAACCCTTCATTTATTGTGACAATGAGAGCATATGAAATTGTGTCCATTAAAAACTCATGTGATTAAAAGCCCATTAATTTTGGCCATTTTCAATAGGTGTACCCCTATATGTGTAAATATATTTATGAAATTGTGTCCATTAAAAACTCATGTGATTAAAAGCCCCCATTTTCAATAGGTGTACCTCTATGTGTGTAAATATATTTTTTTTTCTCTTCAATTATTAATTCTCATACAATATATATAAAAGTATATTTTGTTTAATTATTGGTTCTAGAGTATGACCTAAAAACTCTTTATGCTTGGCTAAGAACTTATTAAGACTTAAGAAAATAGGTTAATGGTTTAAGATCCATAGACATTTAACACCAGTATAAATTTACCCCTTACTTACCACCAATTCATTTTTTTGAATAACAGTAATGAGTCAACCTCTCTCCCTAATGTGATAAGTTTTCTCATTGTATGTGATATCGTGATATCCATTCAACATAGATGCAAGAAAAGAATCATATTTCTTTTGGTTTTTGACATATATATTGGGGCCTCAACAATAAATCTCCAAAGGGCGCTGACAATCTCTATACCTCTATTTATGTGGGTTTATTAGTATTTGTAAGGGTTCACTGGTTCTATGGTTAGATAGTTGTGTTTATCTACATGAGCAACATCTTCACCAGCAGAGACTCGATCTCAATTTGAATTAACATAGGAAGGAACGATAATCGTCTGGAGCAGAGACTTGGTCCATTTGTAGAATTAATATGTGAAAGAACGTTGACGAGAATAAAATAATTAATTAGATTCATTGCAACGAAAGCGCATCGATGATCAATCACACAAAAAAATTGTAGCACATATCAGGCCATTAATAAATTTCCAATGGAAAGTGACAGAAACTTCAAAGAACGTGACGACGAGAGAACTACATAGGTTTGAAATGGCAAATGTCTTGAAATTTGGTGGCTATCGATATCACGTCATAAGAACGAAACTTACTTGTTTATGGTCGCGTCGATATGAACATCTAATTTACTTGTTTCTCATGGATACCAAATATTGTGTGAAGTCACAGACAGATTCAGAGAGTTATTAATTGTAAACAAATGCAAGTGTCCACGGCTTTCATAATTAATATGTCCGCAAAAACATAAAGGATGATTGTTGACTAACACTCTACAAACCAAATTTGTATCCAGACCATCAATTGCACTATGCAACATACAAGGAAGTACAGAAGTATTGTTATTACAGAAGACTTAGATCTTAGTACAGGAACGAAGAAGGAAGGATGCTTTTGCATTAACTTGAATATTAGTACCGAAAAGGATGGTATTGCATTCACTTGGAAATACAAAAGAAAATCTTTCTTCTTATTTATCGTGTTCATGTTCTGCTGGAATAACTTATCATCTTGAAAGGATTCATCACAGAGAAGTAGTCATATTGAAATTGGCACAACTTGTTCGCTGAGGTAATGGGAGAAGATTGGAAGGGAAACCGAGTGTTGAGCTATTCAGATCGAATTGGATGAGATTCTCTTGCATCTGATAAGTCCCTATCACAATCGATGCCACCGGATCCTCGCCTGCGTCAACAAAAGCTAGACACAACGCATTCTCCGTGTAGAGCCTCTCCATGGAGTTAGCTCCAAGGATCCTCCAAGTAGCGTTGCCCTGCAAAACAAGATCAATCGTTGGCACGGTGGGCCCTGGATCAGTGCTCCCCCTGTAAGGGGGCTCCCCCGTACCGGTTGCGTCGAAGCACACACCCTGAACCAAGGGGGCATAGGGCACCTCCAAGGCAACGCGCTTGATATTCATTTGCTTCGCCATCTTGGTGTAGAGGGCCACGAGGGAATTGTAGATGGGGGTGGCCAGTTGCGTGTAGCGAACCACGGTGCTCAGCTTGGTGCCGCCGCGTCCCGTGGTGCCGATTCGCAGCTTCTCTGCGTCAATCGGCATGTCGACGCCGTTAACTTTGATTCCCTGAACACCGATATAAAAGCCGTGGATGGAGGCGTGAGTGGAACCGGCGCCGTAGATTGGGTTCCTGATCAAGGGAGTGTGGATGAGATGGCGGGAGAGATCTGTAGGGTCTCCGCCACTTAGCGGAGAAAAGACGAGCGGACCGTCACCAAAGAAGAGATACCCATCTGAATTCGCCTGTGGCAGACACATGGCAAACTTGCGACTAAAACCTCCCGCAGCGGAGAGCTGAATGGGTAGTGCCAGCGTGGACGAGCTCATCCCAGCGACGCCAGCGGTCCCCTGAGGCAGAGGAGTGCGATCGAATTCGTACTGGCAGGCGAAGGGCAGGAGGGGAAACCTCGCGGGGCGACCGGATTTCCGACCGTCGCTGCTGAGAAGTGCCACCACGTCCTGCCCGAGGTTGAGCCCCGGTTCGGGCACGGAGCAGGTGTAGTTGTTGCAGCCGAAGATGCTGGGATCATTGCAGTTGTAGCAGGCCGAATAGTCATACGACGTGCACAACGGCGAACGGCAGTCAACGGGTCGGTAAGTGGAGGATCTGTAGATATTGTTGGCGCATCTTACCCACATGTAGTCTTGCTCGATGTCTAGCACCAATCGCAGGACTTGCATAGGGGTTCTCTGCCCCATCTCCACGGTGTAGTTCATCGTTTGAGGATCGTAGCTGATCGGCGTAACGAGGGCTGTTGGGCGCTTCCGGGACGCATTTGCGGGCAATTGACAGAAGCATACAATGGCGGCGGCAATGAGGACGAGACGAATACTGAGCGAAGGCATTGCGTCGATAAAGGGTCAGGAGAAAGTAGGGCTGCTAATATTGTGATGGATGGAATGTGCAATAAATAGGTAGAGTTGGGGGACGATTCGATCCCTGGCTGGTTGGACGTCGTCGAGTTGAAGCCGTCAACATTGACCTGAAACGCCGTAGCTGTATTGGTTGGAGCGAGATCGAAATTGAAAGTGTGGCAGACATGTGCGCACAGACGGCTTGCCCGCATAGACCTCTCAAATTGCTGGTTAATGTGAGAGTGTTGATCTATTTCACCGCTCCATCGATCTCAAATAACATCAAAGGGCTTTTCTCCACATGCTCTAAAACTCGTTTTTCAGTAAGTCAAGCTGCACGCACGATGGGTCGGATAATTTTTTTCATTCTGGCCATCTCCTTTGTCTGTCACGAGAAGTAATGAATTTGCTGAAGAGATTTTTGCGGCGGGATTGGGGGTGACTTTTGACGAGGAAAAGCGTCGGCCAGAAGGGCGGTTTTATTTCTCGTATTCATGCCGCTGTTTGCTTTATAGAGTTGCCATTGCAACTTCCTGCAAACGTCATAGCTTTATATCGTCACCAAGAAACTTTCTTCAAACGTAATCAGCACGGTGCGCCGTACCCATGATTCTCGCTGCGAGAGTAGGACGAGTTGGACGTTGTCTACTCTAGTTGAAATTTGGCCAATAACAAAATTTACATTCTGAACACCTACTCTTAATCTTCAAAGTTGCCATTATCATTATTACTATCATACCCATACCCTTGAGCTGATCAGCTAATGGAAATGCTCAAGGGAATTAATAAGGTTTCATATTAATGTTGTTAATTAATATTATAAAAGCTTGAGAAACCGCGACTCAGGGGCATCTAAGCGGTCAAAATCATCCGGGGATAGCACCCGGCCTGAGCCACACCAACCCTTAACATGGTTAGATTTTTTTGTCCCAACAGGTTTCAAACCGGTGACTTTAACATCATGAAGTGGCTTAACAACACACTACTATCCTACAACTCGGGGACTACATATTAATGTTGTTAATTAAGATTATACAAATATTGTAATTAAAATGAATGTATTTTAAGTTGAGTGTTTGGCGCATGTCCTGAGTTGGTTCACTATTTGAGTGATATTTATGTAAGCGAAGACCTTACATAAAGCCCCTCAAAACACCATCTATCTTCTCTCATGTCTCTAAATACATATTTTAAGTTTATATGTTTCCTCTATTTTTTATATACTTTATATTTATAAAGTTTATATTATTCTTCTATATATATTTATTCCATATAATAATAATAATCCATTTTTAAGATCACGGCTAAGCCAGACACCTAATTGGTGTATGAGAACCCCTTATTTATATATTTATATTGTTCTTCCATATATATAAATATATATATATATATATTTGTATTTAAAATATATAATATTTAGTACTACAAACATAAAAATTTAAAGATAAAATCTTATTTATTATAAAAATAATAGTTATATATATATATATATATATATATATATATATATATATATATATATATCTTTATTTTTTCATATATTTATATATTTATCAAAGTATTATAAAATTTAATATATAATAAATGTAATGTTATTTATGTAATAATATCAACAAGGTTATAATATTTTTTGTTTTCTTATATAAAATTTAATATATAATAAGTTTATAAATTTATTATATAATAAGTTTAATGTTATTTATGTAATAATATGAAAAAGTTTATAATATTTTTGATTTTTTTATAATATATGTATTGTTGATTTATTATGACTCAATTTGTAATTGCGTCATATTTGATAGATAACCAGAAATAATAAATAAATCATTATGAAAGCAGTGTTTTAAACACTGTAAAAGAAATGAAGACTACAGATGAAACATATTAGAAAATGCTTAACTTACAACTCACTTGGAAGAGTTTTACATTCTCTTTGCAATGCCAACCTACCCAACTTTTATGTTCTATCCTTACAACTCTCAACAAGTGTCCAACCTCCCTTCCGAAGCAACTGTACAACGAAACCATTTTTAAAATCTTGTTTATCTTCACCATGCTGAGAATAAAAGTAGGCCCAGTAGTTAAAGAGATACTTTACTAACCCAACATCATCTTGGGCTACTATTGTGCCACTCGATGAAGCTGCCTCCCTCTTTGCAGAAATTCCATGTGTGTAAATGTGTGTTATTCTAACTATAAGTACTTGTTAAGCACCAAATCTAGATCTATAAACTTAATGTGACATAGAGAAATGGGAAAAAAAAAATTCAAGGCATTGTTATCTTCACTGAACCAGCTCAGCGAAACTAATTCACAAAAGCTAACTTAAGAGTGCACTATCAATGTCATAATCATTGTACTAAAAACCAAACAAGAATTTGTGGTAAAGCCAAGATCACTTGCCCAAAAAAGGGGGCATTGCAAGGTCATGTTCTTAGAAAATACAACATGGACTCTGATTTTTGGGTTCTGAGTCATATACATTATCTCTTTTAGGCTGGGTTGGAAGAGGGGCAATTCTATGGATTGTACATGATATATTTTCGTAATTTGGTGATATAAGACTCAATCTTGTTGGAGAGAGAGAGACACATAGCCAGGGGGTTGTGGGGCATTGTAGTCATATCCCATATGTAATATCTTCAACATATTCTTCTTGACACTGATTGATAAGATATAAATTTTATGTTTTGGAAGTTGCTACAAGAAACACACCATGAGTTCGCAGAGTTGCATTGCATAGTACACACTTCCTTTAGCTTAGGCTTCATTTTGAGGGGTAACTTATTTTCAAAAATCAACCTCATCCTTTTTTGAGACATGTCATCTAGATGGGGGCAGACCACACAGACAATGGAAGCATATTTTTGTTCCACAAAGATATATTCCATTCCAATGTTAAAGCCAACATATGCATTTCAAAACATTTTGATTCTTATTCGTATTTATAGCCAACTTTACATTGAAAGATATTTCATAGTACATTGGTTCATGCCTTTGCCACAATGAACAAACGAGATAATGTGAGTTAAATCTGGGTTTCGTTGAACCTATCGTTGGAAGGATAGGCGGTGAAGAGATGACGCTCCCAAAATGAGGACTGAGATGAACACAGGTGGACGGAGTTAAATTTGGATTTTGCTGAACCCACCGCTGAAAGGATAGGCAGTGTAGAGATGGTGCTCCAGAAACAAGGACTGAGATGAACACAGGTACAGGTGATTTCTGCATTAATGCTGATTGGGGATTATGTAATACCACTATCATGCATACCCCTAAGAAATAAGGCTTCAATATTATACATACCCCTAAGTAGTAATTCCCTAATTTACTACTAAGTTAAATATTATGTATCATTCTATTAATTATTTATTACTCATTAAAATAAGATAAATTTTTAAAAGAAACAATGTAAATATATAGTAATTTTATTTATTTTTGAATCCAACAACTTAAAAACATTAAAGTTTTTATGGATACCAAACTTTAATTAATTTTTGAATATATAATAGCTTTAAAATAAGATAAACCCTTTAATAATATCTAAAAATTCTATAGAATTCCACTTTAATTAATTTTTGAATATATAATAGCTTTAGAATAAGATAAACCCTTTAATAATATTTAAAAATTCTATAAAATTCCACATATAAACATAACCTAAAAATAATTTTGTTTACCCTAAAATAACTTAGCCCTTTATTGAAATGTTACGTTGAAAATTATAAATTTAAATATCATAAATGGAAATCAAACTTAAATATGATTTAAATAATTTTTAATGAATATTCAAACTTAAATATTATTTAAATAATTCTTAATGAATTTTTACCCCTAAAGTAGTTTGCTCCCTCTATATAAGTGTCAATTTTATTTAAATAAATATCATATACATAATTAATGAAAAACAAATTTAAATATTATTTAAATAATTTTTAATAAAGTTAAGATATAGAATATATTCCTATTATTAGTGGAACATTATGCCACATCGTATCATACCACATCATATCATACTTAAATGTTTCATTAAAAATTCCTTCTACTTTTGGAAAGATAAAGTAGGGGTTTTTATGCAAAGACCATAGTTTTCTTAAACCAAGAACTTAGATTGAAGATCCAGTCCAAGTTCTTTAGAAAATTAAATTCCACAATGAAGAAACCTTTAGCACATGAAAATATAAAGGTTTCCTCTTTAAGATTCAACTTCCAAATACATGAGATCCATTTGTGTAAATTATATAATCTTGGCGAACTGTAAAGAAATCCTATTTTCATCACATTTTAAAGGAAGCACCAACCATACTTAAGGACAAAGCTACACTAGTTGAAGAGGAAGTGACACTAGTTGAAGGGATGGTAGATACAGGTTGAATAGAAAACCCAATAACAAATTGGATTTAGTGGGATGAGGAGGTTTCCATCGCCGCTATTGTTGAGGAATAGGTTAGGTGCAAATGCATCAAATCTAGAGGGACATTTTGAGTAAGAAATCCAGTAGAACGTGAGGGAGAGGCTGAAACAACCATTGAAACCGAGGAAAGCTCTAAGGATAAGCTCGAGGATGAACTCTAACTGTAACAATGGAGCATATGCCATCGCTCTCCATAATACTCTTGATACTTCACAAATTTTAATTGAAATTAAGTCCTTGAAATAATAATATTTTTTTTTTAAAACAACATCATCCTTTATGTTTGGATTATAGTTAAAGCTTATTTCTCTTAACTCTTTTATTAAAATTTATTATTCTCTACATAAGCAAAAATATAATAATACATAAGCGAAAATATAATAATCAATGTGAAATCAAAATAATTTAATTTATAGATGTAAATAATTTATTTTTTTAATTCAAGTTTAATTTCTTTTAATAGATTTTTTGATTTAAAAGAATATATGACGATGATGATGGTGGTTAATGTTCACTGAGATCAAATTTGAAAAAGGTAATGAATTACTTGATTTGCTTTAGAATTTTATTTATGTGTTTCAAAAGCTTTAAGAGAAGCGCTCTTAAATCATCATAGTTTTGATGAACTAAAAAGTTAGGAAGGTCGATATTATAACAAATATGTTGAAATTGTGATCTAATGTAGGTGTATGGAGTGCATTCTAAGAAAAAATGTAGTCAAAACGTAAAAATACTTTTAATCTTTACATTAGAGTTTATCACCTCCTTATACCTCCTTATAGTATCTTAATTTTCTTTTATCTTCTAATTATTTATCTCACCAGGATTTCTTCTTAAATTTAGAGATAATAATATTTTTTATATTATAATTAAAATAACTTCTTTGAAAGATTATCTAAAATATTATCAAATAATTTAACTAATATAACTAATTTATAATTACTCTATTTTAAAAATCTTAATTTAAATTTGGATATAATAATATTTTTATATTATAATTAAAATAAATTATTAAATAAATTATCTTAAATATTATCAAATAATTTAACTTATATAACTAATTTATAATTACTCTATTTTAAAAATCTTAAAATATAAAAACATTCATGTCATCATAAACATGCTTTCATTTAATATTTAAAAATATGTTAAATACTACACTAAAACTATAAGGAATTGCTTTTTTTTAATAGAGGGGGTAGGGTATGTATACCTTAGTAGATTTTATCAGTCAAATCGTTGGGCAGAGGGGGGTCCCTTGTCCCACAAACAAGGGGGTCTCATACACCAATTTAGTATGCTACCTTGGCCTTATTATTATTATTATTATTATTATTTAAAAACATATTAAATACTACATTAAAACTATAATGAACTTTCACGCACTTACAAGTTTAGACCTTGGGTAGAAGTTTTTGCCTTTCGTGTCATTGCATTATTTTGTCGAAATCCGTCTAAATGCGAATTTTTCGTTGCGGTTTTCGTAATTTTTTCCATTTTCTTTCTGCCCCAGTCGTTAAATTTCCACATCGAAGGCTTGTTTGCCCCCTGGTCGCTAAATTTCAATATTGAAGGCATTAAATTTGAGGCCACGGGCGTCTTTTGAAGCCATTTTGAACTATTCTTTTAAAGGCTTTAAAGCTGGGAGCCATGCGGTTGGAATTTGTTCGAAGACCGAAGTTCGAATCTCGAAGGAAGCAGAATCGAGGTGCAAAGAGTGGTGTTGGAAACGGTGACAACAACTCACCCGTGAATAGGATTCTAGATCCTATAAACTAGGATTGGTTGTAACTAAGGCAACCAAGTTAGAATACGGGTGAGATCAAATCAGGATTGGTTGAAACCAATGCACCTAAGTTAAACTATGGATGAGATTACATTTATTAATCAGTTTCTCATATATTGCTATAAATTTGTATGCCCGTAGAGGCTGTGAGTGTGTCTGAGAGGAATGGGCCTGTCTGTAATCTCCATTAGCTAAATAATAAGAATACCGATACCTATGCTTGGTGGACGTAGCCCAACGTTTGGGTGAACCACGTAAATTGCTGTGTCTTTGTTGCTTGCATTTGTATTGTTTGATTCTTATGGTAATTGTGTTTTCCGCATTGGCAATTACAACAAGTGGTATCAGAGCGAGGAGCTAAGAAGCCGAGGAGCTGAGGAGGACGCAGAATGGAAGAAACGGAGCCGTTGATTTGTTCCTGGAGATACCCACGGAGCCGCTGATTTGTTGCTGGAGATACCCACGGGCGCTGCAAGTTTTTTCAACTCAGCACTGGGCGTGAGGGCACGCTATTAAATGAAGAATTCACGTTGTTAAATGAAAAGTCAACACTGGGCGTGAGGGTGCGCTGTTAAATGAAGAATTCGTGCTGTTAAATGAAGAATTCGCTGATTGCTGATTCGTATGAAGGATTCGCTGATTCGCTGATTGCTGATTCGTATGAAGATTTATGAAAAGCACTGGAAAATTCATATGCTGGAAAATTCATATGAGTTTTGTTTTCTTTTCAAAACCTAAATCTATTTTTTGGAAAACATTAAAGGTACATTCGAATCTACCTTTGGAGAGTATTAAAGGTGCATTCGTATGAAGTTCTTTTTTTTTCAAAAAGTTAAATCTATACTTTTATTGAAAAGTGTGAAGTTTTTTATTATATTTTGAGAATTAAAATATAATATGGAATGATGGAGGTTGAAGGGTGGAGGAATTAAGGTGGAGGAATAAGGTGAATTTTTTGTTAAATTTTTTTTTTTAAAGGTGAAAGTATGTAATTTTTTTTTGAAAATTACACAACATTATTTCTCCACATATTTCTAAAAGGGGGCTTGGATATTACAAACAACAGTGTTTGTTTCTTCTTTTATGTTTCCTCTAATGAAAAAGATGCAGAGTGCCAAGTTCGAAATTGAAAAGTTTAATGGCAAGAATAATTTTGAGATCTGGAAGGTTAAGATGCACGATCTGCTCGTGCAACAAGGCATGGTGAAGGCGCTGTTAGGAAAAGCAAAGCAGCCTGCGTCCATAATAGACGAAGACTGGGATGAGATGGATGTGAGAGCACTGAGTGCCATACGCCTGTGTTTGGCCGATGATGTACTGTTCAACATTGTTACAGAGAAGACAACAACGGGTTTGTGGTCAAAGCTGGAAAGCTTGTACATGACGAAATCTTTAACAAACAGGATCTTTCTGAAAAGGCAACTGTATAGTTTGCGCATGAAGGAAGGTATGAAAATTGTTGATCATCTAAATACTTTCAATACTCTTCTAGT
>ML809269.1:123526-135931 GCA_009831015.1 Picea engelmannii | reverse complement strand
ACCTACCCACCCTCCTCCAATTGAGTCCATTAAATATTAATGTGCACCAACACCACAACTTCCTATATGGGTCCATACAACACAAGAAGCGATTGATGATCTCATTGATGAATCTTTAGATAAGAACTGTACACATTCATAGTTCGAATGAGCCTCTTCTCCTTGGATCAAGTTTCAGAGACTCATAATTCAAAAACATTTACAGAAGCTTATGGTCACCATCTATATTGGGATTCAGTGATGAATGAAGAATATTGTCCCTCAATGGTGAATGATGCTTGGGATATTGTCTCTCTTTCGAAAGGAAGAAAACTTGTCATATTTAAATGGGTGTATAGGAATAAGTATGCAATATATGGAAGTGTTGAGAGACATAAGGCTCAATTAGTTGTCAAATGATTTTCTCAAGTAGAAGGAATTGACTATACTAAAACCTTTTCTCTTGTAGCCAAAATGAATTACATCCACCTTGTTTGAGCCCTTGCAACATCACACAAATGGGAGGTCCATAAAATGGATGTTAAATCTACCTTCTTGCATGGGGATTTGCAAAACAAACTTTACATGGAACAACCTCTTGGCCATATTCAAAATATCTCTATGGCCTTAACTAAGTTCCTCAGGCTTGGTATGCTAAAATGGATAATTGTCTTGTTGCCATTGACTTCTCTATATGTCATTCTAACCCAAATTTTTATACCAAGGAAGTGGAGGACCATCCCATAATACTTGTTCTCTATGTTGATGACCTTATGCTCACTAGTAGTAACCCAAACCTTTTAACCCATGTGAAATCTAATATTGAGAACAAATTTGACATGCTAGACTTATGACATTTTCACTATTTTATTGGACTCCAAGTTTTTCAAACTAAGGAAGGAATTTCCCTTTCCTAGTCTAAGTATGCACGCGACCATCTTCATCACTTTCACATCGAAGATTGTAAACCAACCCAATCTCCCTTCCACTCTGGAGTCAAACTCATTTCCATGTGTACCACACCCAAAGTAGATGCCACTTTATATCCTCATTTAGTTGGTAGCCTTTTGTATTTAACTACTCATGACCTAATATTTCCTTTGATATTGGTCTTGTTGCTTGGTACATGCAGACAACCCATGAGATCCATTGGAAAACAACAAAGAGGATACTTGAATATATCTAGGGTATAGTTTGTTTGTATTGCAATACAATTTAGGAGGGCTTCCTTTGTTGGTTAGTTTCATTGGTTTCGATTAGATTGGGGATCCTGGTGATTGTAATTCTATTGTAGGTTATGCTTTTAGTCTTATTTTCAGACTTGTCACTTGAGCTTCTATGAAGCAAAGTGGTCTTTCTCTTTCGTTAGTAAAAGAAAAGTATCGAGCAATAGTTCATGCAAGTCAAGAAGCCATGTGGCTTCTATAGATCCTTCGAGAGTTTGGATTCTAGTAGCAACAATTGACCACACTTTGATGCGACAATTAGAGTTCCATTTAGCTCACCAAAAACCCACTTCAACATCAACACAACAAACACATTGAGCTACACATGCACTTCATTAGGAGGCTTCTTCATGATTGTGTCCTCGCAACACTTTATTGTTGAACAAATGATTATGTTGCATATATTTTCACAAAGACCCTTATAAAATCCTAGTTTTCAAGGCTCCAAGCTATGTTAAGAGTTCAAGAAGTTATTATTAAGGGGGGATAGGCTCTAATGCCTCATTCATTATCCATTGTGTCACCTTTGTAAATCCTTAAATTTTATCCCAAGTTGTCCTTAAGGGGAAATGTTAGAATATTTAAACACTTAAGAGTTAGTTAAATTCAACATGGTCAAATGTGTCTTTAAGAAAAGTGTGTTTCTTTAGTGTGCTTTTGTAACTAACTAATTTGATAGTCATAATTATGTTCTATATACAAATTGATCCAATTTTTCATCTTCTCCTCGATAATAACATGAGAATGATCCATGGCTTAGCACCCAATTGGTCCACGATCTCTATTTAAAGAGAATGGAAGGTCGTTTGTTGATAATCGATTGTTGAGAGATGTTCATGTAATCTATTTTCTTTTTTCAATTCTATATTAACTCAAGTGGTCATGTTGACTAGGGATGTGGGGTATTTCCCTTTTTGATTAGTTCAACCATGTGAACACTAGTCTACTAAAATTTGATATGTGTGTGTGAGTGGCTTCCTTAAGGTGTTCAACCTATGCCAACTTCTCCCTCTTAGACACGACATGTGACTCTATTACATCATACAACTAAAGTTGTAGTTTTTTATTTTCCTATTGTAATTTTGTAACACTATGTTCATACTACAATGGGTAGCTAGCATTCTCCTCCACATAATATGTTGAATTTTGTGAGCAATAAGATAATATATATTTATGTTGAAGCTTGAGAGTGTAGGGGAGCACTCGAATTATACCATACTAAGGGTTGGCCACTCTACACTAAGGGTGCATTGTGACCCTAGTTATTGATTATGCCATACCAAACGTCATGCATCGACTATAGGGTAGCATTTCAAACATGATTCTAGGTGTGAACAATGTTATTTTATACAACATCAAAGTTTTCTGAGCATGTGCATCATCTATTGTCAATATTCAACATTGCAATCCATTCATCACTCATAGCTAGAGTGGTTGAATGGTCTAAATGATTCTTTGGCATGCCCATCTAGATTTTGTGTGGATAACCCTATGGTGTCATGACACTCATATCGTTGTAATGTTTACCTAATTGTTCTACCTCCATGGGGTCATTCTCTTTCTCCAGTGTATTATCACTAGGGATAATAAGCAAGAGAATTTGTTGAGACACAACCTTAGAAGTTAGTATGGACTGAGCTACCTAGTCCATTGAAGCATCCTTCATCTCCACATCATATTCTTCTTCTTTTGACCACTCTAAAGAATTAATAGAGGGATCTTTACTCAAGGTCTTGTGATATTCAAGGTCATCTCCATCACTTACATTATTAGTATATTGATTTATTTGGCTAGGTTGTACGGTCATGACTAGAAAACATTTCTCCACCATCTTGATCATGTCTTGGGTCATGCTAATGAATTGAATTTTGATCCCTAGGAATGAGGACCTCTTGCAATGTTTCAAACATTTTTTTTTGACAAAAACACCCAAATCATTAAAAATAAAATCAACCTCTTCATGTATAATATCAACAATTAGGGGTCACTTAGTATAAATTGCTTCCCTAGTTGAAACTTCATCATTGAACATGACCATCCTAGATATTAGGAAGGTTATGAAAGTTTGAAAAGTATCCAACAAAAATGGAGCTCTCTCGTCACTAATTGTGGCCAAGCATACTTTCTTCTACATAGGAAAGTCAATAGTCAAGGAAAACCTAACCTATAGACTCTAGTTCTTAAAAATGTGTAGCTTTTAATAAGGAAATGGAATGACACAACTAAACCACATCCCTACCATCAACCTTTTCATTTCCCGAATTTATGGAAATTAATAAATTAAGGGTTGAACCATTCATGGTTTCTTAACACCATTCCCCTTTAGGAATGCTGCTAATAGATGTAATCCCTCCTTGACCTTTCTATATATGAATGTGGCCTTATCTAGAATCAAACTCTTCACAATAATAGGAATGAATGTCACTAGTTGAAGAATGGAAGTGTTGCATCCCATAAGAAATCTTATTCGTACTTGTCTACATTGGAATTAGAACTAGCATCAATATCTACATATCATTTGTATTCTATACAACCCCAAACCCAGATGAAAACTATTGACTAGTCTCTAAAGTGATTGAATTTCATCCACCTTAGGGAAAAAATGGAGTAGCCTTGTCTTAGACTACATACATTGAATATCGATCAATGACAATGATTCCTAGTAAATGGCTTTTTCAATGATAATTTAAGGCAAAGGGGACACTCCAAACTTATCATCAACATCCATTTAGGGAAAACCATAGGTGTTCTCCTATTCCATACTAAACTTAGAATTTTCTCATGATAATAATTAATCATAGATTTTATAACCTTGATGGAATTCATTCTAGTAGTATTTGTCAATTCTATACAACCCCAAACCCAAATGCAACCTATTTACTAGTCTCCAAAGTGACTAAATTTCATCCACCTTAGGAAAAAAATAGAGTAGTCTTGTCTTAGACTGCATACATTGAACACCGATCAATGGCACTGATTCCTAGTCAATGGTTTTTTCAATGATAATTTAAGGCAAAGGGTACACCCCAAACTTATCACCAAAATCCATTAAGGGAAAACCATAGGTGTTTTACTAGTCCATACTAAACTTAGAAATTTTCTCATGATAAGAATTAATCATATATTTTAGAACCTTGATGACATTCATACTAGTAGTTGTTGTCAATTGGATTTAGCTTGGGTGGTTGGGAGGAATGATTGTTATCCTCCCCACCCAAGTTCAATTCCTATAAGTGACATGTTGAGCTCTTAATGAGTATATTATTGGAATGTCTTCAAGCCTTGTTGTTGATTGACCTTATGCCTTGAATATTCTATGGTTTACCCTCGATACCATCCTCGAAATGAGGGGAATTACTCAAGGGTTTTTCTAGGGATTTGTAACCTAGAAAAGATTTCATACTAGTAGCCACCAGCATGCCATTGTAACATTTACCCACATAGGGCTCATTAATAGAAATATTGTTTGGGTATTTGTGAACTCTCTAGGGTCTATGTGCAATAAACAACAAGTATTTTCCTTTCAAAACAACCCAACTATACCCCTTTTGAGCCTTCCACCATATTGTATTAAAAGCCACTAAAATATTCCCAAAAATTAATTGATACATAGTGTCTTGAGCATCCCAACGTGCATTAATGAATTCACTCTAGAGATAAGTACATTAGTTTAGTCATATACCTTGGATGCATAACTTCCCCGAAAACAATGTATCTAAAGTGCACTCACGTTTCTTTGACTTCCTATTAATGCAACATGCTTTAACTTGATATGCCATCTTAATGTGAGCATCATTCATTGGTTTTATTTCTTATTCCTCGTTCCCAAACATGGTACCATACTTCTTGTGTAAATTATCCTCATCATATTTCACCTTCTACTTGTTAAGGCCTTAAAATCCCTTCACATTTTTGGTGCTCAATTAGACTCTAGTATTATCTTGTCAATTTCTCTGACCTATAATATTCAAGTGATCATACTGAAAGGAATCACCAATTCATAATAATCGACATAATGCAACACATCACATTACCTCATGGCTATTTTTTTCACCTTACTAAGTAAGGTCAAACCTTCATTTGACTACTTCTTCAATCACACAACTCTTCTTTCATTAAAAAATGCAAGTCGTGCATAAAACCTTTTGAGACCCATGCAACTTTGGTAAATGTAGAATTAAAATACCTTTCATGGCATATTAATGGCAAAGGACCTAGTTGAGTGGCACTAGGGTGGCATATAGGATTGGTTCATGCTCCCATCTCATGAATGCTCATTCCTTCGGCCTCTTAAGGGGTCTAATCAAGCACATGGGATCCCACTTATGAATGAGGAGTATTCACATTGGAGCTAGTTCACAATTGGAGCTCTAGTTTTTCCTATAAAATAAATCCATGGGGATGCATTTTTAAAGAGGAAAAAATTGCAAGGTTATGCTAGAGGAATGAACTTGGAGATCATACATCTCTCTCTTTCATCTCTACCATTCAATTCCCTCATTCTTGCATGCATTCTTTCACTATAGAGCCAATATTTTTTCATCCATCAGAGTTAGAGAAACCATTCAAGGAGGAAAATGACTCACCCCTTGGGGAGATTTGGATCTCACTTATTGCCATCCACTCTTATCAAGGTGATATGTAAGCTTTTTAATTTTCCATTAGACATTAATTTAAGTATTGTTGCTTCTCCCCATTTATTTGCATTTTAATGGTGTTTGTATGTTTAAATTCGTAATTTACTTATGCTTCTCTATTTATATATTGTTGCAATGTTTTTTTGCTTGTCCCACATATCACATTTGTTTTTTTCTTAGCTCATAACCTAGATAAATCAAGTGGTTTGATACACCATTGCTATTAAAGCCACTACACAGACTAAAAACTCCAATTTGGTGTTTTATAATTTTATTGAACACCTTAGGTTATTTTCTACTCACAACTAACTCCTAGTGGCTTGTAGGATCATTAACATCTATGTAGCTTCATTTTTAACCCATTGATAGAGGAAAAAATTTCAAAAAAATAATGTTTTTGAAACTGGATGTTTCATGTGCTTGGTCTCCTTTGTTCTTCTTCGCGTTATGCATCATTTTTGTAGGCTTCACTCTATTAATCCTATAACATTTTTCCACATGCATATGTCATTTTATGTTTGTGTGACTAGCACAACTGTCTCTATGATAACCCATGCAAATATTTCTAAAAAACAATTCCACCAGTAGGTAGTTTTGTTATGAAGTCTATTTAACAATTTTCAAATTTTTGGGAATTATTGGCTTCTTTACTTCTATTATTTTATCTCATTATAGTGATTTGTAATTAACACACCTAGTTGGTATAAAAAATTGTTCATACTCATGGAATCTTACTTCCCTATCATAGGGATGGAATCATACTTCCTAGTACTTGACACATGAATGGTTCCTTGCTTCATTACACTTAGATTTATATCCTAAGTACTCCATCAATTGTCATACACAATTTGTTGGTTTGATTATTCCAAATGATTACACATTTAAAGACATATTGAGGTAAGAAATGAATTCTTGTGTTTAATTATTTACTGCTTGCAATCATTTTCTTTTAAACCATTTATTTTCATTTCAACATTATAGGTGAAGCGTTTACTTCAAAGCATTATTGTTGTTTCTATCACTTATAGGTTTTAAAACTTTACAATATAGCAATGCCTTTATAGTATATCAATGCACATACTTATTCTTTATAAAACATAAATAAAACAATAACAATCACACATAGAACTCAAAAATTTACTTGGGAAACCCTTAACTATGAAAACCAACAAATGTTTAGAGCCGCACCTCTAACTCTCATTGTATTAAATTCACCATTACATTACAATATATATATTATCCCACGATATCCAAAACTTTAATCCATTGACTTAGATTAAATTCTCTGACAAAAATACATTTCAATGGGACGAAAAATCTATTGGCCAAAAAACACCAAAAATAGGTCGAAAAAAGACCAAAAATAACCCAATTTTTTTTTCTCAAGGGCTCCGCCCCTCTATGACCTCCTCCCCCTGCTATGACCGACACAATGTAATATCACATGTAACTAATCATCCAAATAATATAACACATACCCAATATTCTCCCACTTGTTGTTTTCTTTGAATATAGGGGAAATGAAGATTACATGATCAACAATTCAGGTTAACAATGCCTATTGCTTCTCTACACCAAGAGAAATTCTCAGTGCTTATATAATTTGTCAATGAATCTTTAAAATTATTCAAAGTGTTCACCTCCACTAGCGACACCTTCTTGTATTCAACCATGTCTCTCACAAAGTGGGACTGAACATCGATATGCTTTGTCTTAGAATGATAAGTTGGGTTCTTTGCCAAAAATATTACACTCCAACTATCTCAATCTAACCTTACAACTTGCTATACAAACACCATACCTGAACACAATATTTGTAACCATACAACTTTATTACTTGCATGAGTGGCTTCCATGTATTCAACTTTAGTAGTTGAGAGAGCAATTGCATGTTGTCTCTTGCTCATCTAACTAATTGCTCCTCCAAATAGATTAAACACAAAACCACTTGTATATCTTCTATGATCTAGATCTCCAACCTAATATACATCGACGAATCCATGTATGTCCAACACTTTGTCTGCTCTAAGTATTCCTTGGTAGAAAATTCCATAATTTGTAGTGCCATACAAATACTTGAAAACCCTCTTTATAGTTGTCCAATGCTCCTTTCGTGGTTTTAACATATGCTTGCTAAAAAATCCCACTGTATGTGCAATGTCTGGTCTAGTATAGACCATTGCATATATCAAACTTCCAACATCACTAGCATATGGAACATGTGACATGTCCTCTTCCTCTTCACATGTCTTTGGACATTGATCTGTAGATAAATTTACACCCACAAGAACATGGACCTTCACTAGTTTGTATTCCTGCATATTAAACCTATAGAATATTGTCTCAACATATTTCCTTTGTTTCAACCAGAGTTTCTTGTTTTCCTGATATCTTTTAAATTCTATGCCTAAAATAGAATTTGCAGCACCAAGATATTTCATATCAAATTTAGAAGACAACTGGTTTTTACCTCCTTAATGATTTCCTGGTTGTTTCCAATCAACAACATATCATCAGCATACAACACCACATAAATAAAATGTTCTCCAACTCATTTGAAATACACATGGTGATCAACTTTGCTCCTTGTGAAACCAAGTCCCAAAATATAAGTATCAAATTTTGATACCACATCCTTGGATATTGCTTTAGCCCATACATGGACTTTTTAAACTTGCAAACCAACTCTTTCTTACCTTTCACTGCAAAACATTGTGGATATTTCATGTAGATTTCTTCTTCAAGATCCTTATGCAGGAATGTTGTATTTATGTCCATATGTTCTACTTCAATATCAAAACCAACAACAATAAATAAAAGATATCTAATAGAATTCAATTTAGCAACATGAGAAAAAATTTCACCAAAATCCATTCCCTCTACCTAGGAATATCCATTTGCTACTAGGAAAGCTTTATACTTCTCCACTTTATCTCTTGCATTCAACTTCTTCTTAAAATCCCATTTGCTATCAATGAGATTTCTTCCAACTAGCAACTCAACTAGATTCCAAGCCTCATTTTTATCCAAGGAAGCCATTTCTTCAACCATGGATTTCTTTCAAAGTTTACCATCTTTTGAATCCATTGCCTCTCTAATAGTTCTAGGATCATCAACAGTAATAGACAAAGAAAAAATAGAATGAAAATAAGGTGGACTATAAATTTCTAGTTGTCTTCTTTCTTGAACAAATCTGCTCAACATTGGAGTATGAGGTTCTTCTTCTTCTGATTCTTGTTCCTTTGTTGAGTCAAATTCTTCACCCTCCAACTCAAATTCTATTATCTCTGGTTCTTTTTCTTTTGGTGGGACTTACTATTTGGGAACATATTTAACTTCTCTAAAGACAACATCCTAACTATAGACAACCTTCTTTGTTTATGGTTTACAAATTTTATATTCTTTTACACCATCTTTATAAATAATAAAGATACACTTTTCAATTTTATTATCCAACTTCTATTTTCCTTTGGAACATGTAAATAAGCATCACAACCAAACACTCTAATATGTTCAAGAGAAGGTTTCTTACTATTCCATGCCTCATGTGAAGTTTTTTCCACCAACGCTGATGAGGGTGATCTATTTACCAGGTAACATGCAATATCCACTGCCTCTGCCCATAATTCCTATCATAACCTGGCACCACTGAGCATGCTCCTTTCTTTTTCCACCAATGTCCTATTCATTCTTTCTGCAACCCCATTATGTTGAGGTGTGTATGGAGTAGTCTTCTGCCTTACTGTACCACACTTCTTATAGGATTCCTTGAATTCATTCCCGCAAAACTCTCCACCATTATCTATCCTCAACACCTTTATTTTATTCTTTGTCTAATTCTCCATAAGAGCCTTAAACTCTTTAAATTTACCAAAGACCTCATATTTCTTTTAGAGGAAATAAATCCATGTATTTCTTGAGAAATCATCAATGAATGAAACATAGTACACATTTTTACCTAGTGATGGAACATGAACATGCCCAAACACATCACTCTGTACTAACTCTAAGATCCCCTTTTATCTTGTAGCACCATATAATAATCTTACTTGATTCTATTTACCATATATGTAATGTTTACATAAATCAAAATCCGGTGTGTAATCATAAATACCTTCAACCACACCTTTACCATGTAGTGCTCGAAGGCCCTTCTCTCCAATATGTGCCAGTATTTGATGCTCATTCCCTTTTCTCCAGAGACCGTAGAAGTTTTTTCCTATTCACCCTCATGAACAACAATATTGTTACACCCAATACTAATTTTTCTTCCCAACAACTTGTACAAAGTTCCATTCCGAACTCCTCTCATCAACACCATTTCTCCTCAAACCATTTTACATGTTTCCTTTTTGAACATATCATGTACACTTGCATCACTCATCTTACTTATATATATCAAGTTTATAGCTAGCTTTGGAATGTGAAAAACCCCAGGGAGTGTTCCAATCCTTCCATCCTTAAGTTGCAACTTGACCTTTTTGCGTCATGTGATTCT
Organism: Picea engelmannii; assembly: GCA_009831015.1. Taxonomy (NCBI): domain Eukaryota; kingdom Viridiplantae; phylum Streptophyta; class Pinopsida; order Pinales; family Pinaceae; genus Picea; species Picea engelmannii. Next base: position 125,591 of record ML809269.1, on the reverse strand, counting down.
GTTTGTCGAGTCATCTCCTAGGAAATGTTACCTTCACTATACCTTTCATATTCACAAAACCACTCCTTGTGAGGAGTCATATGAAAAGAAGCACCTGAATCGATCAACCATACACGATGATATGCATGTGTTCTAGAATAATCCAAGTACACATTCCATCCTTCCTTCAAGGAGGATTTCCCTTCTATAGAGGAAGAATCATCAAATCCCTTCTTGCTCTCAACACTTTTTGATCTGCAATCCTTCTTGAAATTTCCAATTTTACCACATTTCCAACATTTCTTTAAGGATTTTCCTAGAAGTTTATATCTGCCTCTAGATTTAGATCTCCCACTCAAGGAATTGTTTTTATTTCTATCCAAGGAACGTCCTCTTATAGATAACGCATCTATGTTGTGGTTATCCATGATTTTCCTCCTCATTTCTTCCGATAACAAGGATGAAATGACATCATCAAACTTTAATGTGGTCACATTACTACCAATAGCTACAACAAGAATATCACATGAATTTGACAATGAACACAATAAACTAATGCACTTATCTTCATATAAAATTTTAATATACACAAACAACAACCAACCTACCACATTACTGAAGGCATTTAGATGCTTTGTCACCGAGTCTCCATTGTTCATCTTCAGGAGGTACAACTTCTTGCATAGAAAATTTTGTTTACCAAGGACTTAGACTGATACAAATCCCCTAACTTATCCGATAATGTCTTGGTTGTAGCTTCTCTCAAGACTGTTAGAAAAGTAGGACCGCAGAGAAATAAAATAAAACAAATGCAAAAACAAAACAAATGCAAAAACAAAACATAGAAGACACACAATACAAGAGAGACACAGATTTACGTGGTTCACCCAGTGTGGGCTACGTCCACCAGAGAAATTTCCAAGTCCTTCCTTTATTATTATCCAGCAAATGAAGGGATACAACCTACAATAAAACCCTTTGTAACTTCCTCTTCTTTCTCTCACAGTCTCCTCTCTCAGAATACAATATTCACCATCGACCATATCCGCAATACATTTCCCTCATAAAAGAGGGTTTCCTTCTAGGGCAAAAAACCCTAACATAATATCTACCGTTAGATCTGTGAACTTATAATGAACGGTCCAGATTTACAATGAAATTACAATATACTTTTATAAGGCAATTTTTTCTTCGGGGGCTTCGCCCCCGAACCCCTGCTGGGGGCCCGCTTGCCCCCAAACCCCCCAGCTAGGAGGATAGGCCCCTTGGAACCTGTAGAGGGGGTACCCCCCTCTACACTCCCCCGCGTGAAAGAGTGTACATACTTCTGGGGTGTAAATACTTCATGGGGTATAAACACGGTTGAAAGTAAAATACGTATAAATCAGGAAGATAATCAGGCTCCACAACCAACATTTCCCACTTGGAGACTGATCTCAACAACTCCACCGCTGCTGTATATGTTGGACTCTGAACCTTCTTGGACCTGGCAAATTTCTCATTTTCATCTTCATTCTTGAAGACCAACTGAAACTGAGCAAGAACTCAATTTCTCCTTGGTTACTCCCTTTGTTAACATGTCTGCAGGATTCTGGCTAGTGTGTATCTTTTCCAGCTTCAATTGTCCATCTTCCAAGGTGGATCGTATGAAGTGGTACCTCAACTGTATATGCTTAGTCTTTGAATGGAAGGCTGAGTTCTTTGTAAGGTGAATGGCACTCTGACTGTCATAGTACAACCTGCTGTTCTCTTGCTTCTTTCCCAATTCCTCCATAAACCTTTGTAACCAAATCATCTCTTTACTAGCCTCTGTAGCAACAACATACTCTACCTCTGTTGTTGAAAGTGAAACAACCTTTTGTAGTTTCAAAATCTAACTTACTGTAGTTCCACCTATAGTAAAAACATACCCTGTGGTGCTCCTCCTGCTGTCTTTATCACCAGCCATATCTGAATCAACATATCCCTGTAGAAAAGTGTCTGAACCTCCAAAACACAATGCATGTGTAGTAGTACCTCTCAAATACCTGAGAATCCACTTTACTGCCTCCCAATGTTCTTTACCTGGATTGTTCATATACCTGCT
>ML809269.1:64998-112178 GCA_009831015.1 Picea engelmannii | reverse complement strand
CATATATGGTAAATAGAATCAAGTAAGATTATTATATGGTGCTACAAGATAAAAGGGGATCTTAGAGTTAGTACAGAGTGATGTGTTTGGGCATGTTCATGTTCCATCACTAGGTAAAAATGTGTACTATGTTTCATTCATTGATGATTTCTCAAGAAATACATGGATTTATTTCCTCTAAAAGAAATATGAGGTCTTTGGTAAATTTAAAGAGTTTAAGGCTCTTATGGAGAATTAGACAAAGAATAAAATAAAGGTGTTGAGGATAGATAATGGTGGAGAGTTTTGCGGGAATGAATTCAAGGAATCCTATAAGAAGTGTGGTACAGTAAGGCAGAAGACTACTCCATACACACCTCAACATAATGGGGTTGCAGAAAGAATGAATAGGACATTGGTGGAAAAAGAAAGGAGCATGCTCAGTGGTGCCAGGTTATGATAGGAATTATGGGCAGAGGCAGTGGATATTGCATGTTACCTGGTAAATAGATCACCCTCATCAGCGTTGGTGGAAAAAACTTCACATGAGGCATGGAATAGTAAGAAACCTTCTCTTGAACATATTAGAGTGTTTGGTTGTGATGCTTATTTACATGTTCCAAAGGAAAATAGAAGTTGGATAATAAAATTGAAAAGTGTATCTTTATTATTTATAAAGATGGTGTAAAAGAATATAAAATTTGTAAACCATAAACAAAGAAGGTTGTCTATAGTTAGGATGTTGTCTTTAGAGAAGTTAAATATGTTCCCAAATAGTAAGTCCCACCAAAAGAAAAAGAACCAGAGATAATAGAATTTGAGTTGGAGGGTGAAGAATTTGACTCAACAAAGGAACAAGAATCAGAAGAAGAAGAACCTCATACTCCAATGTTGAGCAGATTTGTTCAAGAAAGAAGACAACTAGAAATTTATAGTCCACCTTATTTTCATTCTATTTTTTCTTTGTCTATTACTGTTGATGATCCTAGAACTATTAGAGAGGCAATGGATTCAAAAGATGGTAAACTTTGAAAGAAATCCATGGTTGAAGAAATGGCTTCCTTGGATAAAAATGAGGCTTGGAATCTAGTTGAGTTGCTAGTTGGAAGAAATCTCATTGATAGCAAATGGGATTTTAAGAAGAAGTTGAATGCAAGAGATAAAGTGGAGAAGTATAAAGCTTTCCTAGTAGCAAATGGATATTCCTAGGTAGAGGGAATGGATTTTGGTGAAATTTTTTCTCATGTTGCTAAATTGAATTCTATTAGATATCTTTTATTTATTGTTGTTGGTTTTGATATTGAAGTAGAACATATGGACATAAATACAACATTCCTGCATAAGGATCTTGAAGAAGAAATCTACATGAAATATCCACAATGTTTTGCAGTGAAAGGTAAGAAAGAGTTGGTTTGCAAGTTTAAAAAGTCCATGTATGGGCTAAAGCAATATCCAAGGATGTGGTATCAAAATTTGATACTTATATTTTGGGACTTGGTTTCACAAGGAGCAAAGTTGATCACCATGTGTATTTCAAATGAGTTGGAGAACATTTTATTTATGTGGTGTTGTATGCTGATGATATGTTGTTGATTGGAAACAACCAGGAAATCATTAAGGAGGTAAAAACCAGTTGTCTTCTAAATTTGATATGAAATATCTTGGTGCTGCAAATTCTATTTTAGGCATAGAATTTAAAAGATATCAGGAAAACAAGAAACTCTGGTTGAAACAAAGGAAATATGTTGAGACAATATTCTATAGGTTTAATATGCAGGAATACAAACTAGTGAAGGTCCATGTTCTTGTGGGTGTAAATTTATCTACAGATCAATGTCCAAAGACATGTGAAGAGGAAGAGGACATGTCACATGTTCCATATGCTAGTGATGTTGGAAGTTTGATATATGCAATGGTCTATACTAGACCAGACATTGCACATACAGTGGGATTTTTTAGCAAGCATATGTTAAAACCACGAAAGGAGCATTGGACAACTATAAAGAGGGTTTTCAAGTATTTGTATGGCACTACAAATTATGGAATTTTCTACCAAGGAATACTTAGAGCAGACAAAGTGTTGGACATACATGGATTCGTCGATGTATATTAGGTTGGAGATCTAGATCATAGAAGATATACAAGTGGTTTTGTGTTTAATCTATTTGGAGGAGCAATTAGTTAGATGAGCAAGAGACAACATGCAATTGCTCTCTCAACTACTAAAGTTGAATACATGGAAGCCACTCATGCAAGTAATAAAGTTGTATGGTTACAAATATTGTGTTCAGGTATGGTGTTTGTATAGCAAGTTGTAAGGTTAGATTGAGATAGTTGGAGTGTAATATTTTTGGCAAAGAACCCAACTTATCATTCTAAGACAAAGCATATCGATGTTCAGTCCCACTTTGTGAGAGACATGGTTGAATACAAGAAGGTGTCGCTAGTGGAGGTGAACACTTTGAATAATTTTAAAGATTCATTGACAAATTATATAAGCACTGAGAATTTCTCTTGGTGTAGAGAAGCAATAGGCATTGTTAACCTGAATTGTTGATCATGTAATCTTCATTTCCCCTATATTCAAAGAAAACAACAAGTGGGAGAATATTGGGTATGTGTTATATTATTTGGATGATTAGTTACATGTGATATTACATTGTGTCGGTCATAGCAGGGGGAGGAGGTCATAGAGGGGCGGAGCCCTTGAGAAAAAAAAATTGGGTTATTTTTGGTCTTTTTTCGACCTATTTTTGGTGTTTTTTGGCCAATAGATTTTTCGTCCCATTGAAATGTATTTTTGTCAGAGAATTTAATCTAAGTCAATGGATTAAAGTTTTGGATATCGTGGGATAATATATATATTGTAATGTAATGGTGAATTTAATACAATGAGAGTTAGAGGTGCGGCTCTAAACATTTGTTGGTTTTCATAGTTAAGGGTTTCCCAAGTAAATTTTTGAGTTCTATGTGTGATTGTTATTGTTTTATTTATGTTTTATAAAGAATAAGTATGTGCATTGATATACTATAAAGGCATTGCTATATTGTAAAGTTTTAAAACCTATAAGTGATAGAAACAACAATAATGCTTTGAAGTAAACGCTTCACCTATAATGTTGAAATGAAAATAAATGGTTTAAAAGAAAATGATTGCAAGCAGTAAATAATTAAACACAAGAATTCATTTCTTACCTCAATATGTCTTTAAATGTGTAATCATTTGGAATAATCAAACCAACAAATTGTGTATGACAATTGATGGAGTACTTAGGATATAAATCTAAGTGTAATGAAGCAAGGAACCATTCATGTGTCAAGTACTAGGAAGTATGATTCCATCCCTATGATAGGGAAGTAAGATTCCATGAGTATGAACAATTTTTTATACCAACTAGGTGTGTTAATTACAAATCACTATAATGAGATAAAATAATAGAAGTAAAGAAGCCAATAATTCCCAAAAATTTGAAAATTGTTAAATAGACTTCATAACAAAACTACCTACTGGTGGAATTGTTTTTTAGAAATATTTGCATGGGTTATCATAGAGACAGTTGTGCTAGTCACACAAACATAAAATGACATATGCATGTGGAAAAATGTTATAGGATTAATAGAGTGAAGCCTACAAAAATGATGCATAACGCGAAGAAGAACAAAGGAGACCAAGCACATGAAACATCCAGTTTCAAAAACATTATTTTTTTGAAATTTTTTCCTCTATCAATGGGTTAAAAATGAAGCTACATAGATGTTAATGATCCTACAAGCCACTAGGAGTTAGTTGTGAGTAGAAAATAACCTAAGGTGTTCAATAAAATTATAAAACACCAAATTGGAGTTTTTAGTCTGTGTAGTGGCTTTAATAGCAATGGTGTATCAAACCACTTGATTTATCTAGGTTATGAGCTAAGAAAAAAACAAATGTGATATGTGGGACAAGCAAAAAAACATTGCAACAATATATAAATAGAGAAGCATAAGTAAATTACGAATTTAAACATACAAACACCATTAAAATGCAAATAAATGGGGAGAAGCAACAATACTTAAATTAATGTCTAATGGAAAATTAAAAAGCTTACATATCACCTTGATAAGAGTGGATGGCAATAAGTGAGATCCAAATCTCCCCAAGGGGTGAGTCATTTTCCTCCTTGAATGGTTTCTCTAACTCTGATGGATGAAAAAATATTGGCTCTATAGTGAAAGAATGCATGCAAGAATGAGGGAATTGAATGGTAGAGATGAAAGAGAGAGATGTATGATCTCCAAGTTCATTCCTCTAGCATAACCTTGCAATTTTTTCCTCTTTAAAAATGCATCCCCATGGATTTATTTTATAGGAAAAACTAGAGCTCCAATTGTGAACTAGCTCCAATGTGAATACTCCTCATTCATAAGTGGGATCCCATGTGCTTGATTAGACCCCTTAAGAGGCCGAAGGAATGAGCATTCATGAGATGGGAGCATGAACCAATCCTATATGCCACCCTAGTGCCACTCAACTAGGTCCTTTGCCATTAATATGCCATGAAAGGTATTTTAATTCTACATTTACCAAAGTTGCATGGGTCTCAAAAGGTTTTATGCACGACTTGCATTTTTTAATGAAAGAAGAGTTGTGTGATTGAAGAAGTAGTCAAATGAAGGTTTGACCTTACTTAGTAAGGTGAAAAAAATAGCCATGAGGTAATGTGATGTGTTGCATTATGTCGATTATTATGAATTGGTGATTCCTTTCAGTATGATCACTTGAATATTATAGGTCAGAGAAATTGACAAGATAATACTAGAGTCTAATTGAGCACCAAAAATGTGAAGGGATTTTAAGGCCTTAACAAGTAGAAGGTGAAATATGATGAGGATAATTTACACAAGAAGTATGGTACCATGTTTGGGAACGAGGAATAAGAAATAAAACCAATGAATGATGCTCACATTAAGATGGCATATCAAGTTAAAGCATGTTGCATTAATAGGAAGTCAAAGAAACGTGAGTGCACTTTAGATACATTGTTTTCGGGGAAGTTATGCATCCAAGGTATATGACTAAACTAATGTACTTATCTCTAGAGTGAATTCATTAATGCACGTTGGGATGCTCAAGACACTATGTATCAATTAATTTTTGGGAATATTTTAGTGGCTTTTAATACAATATGGTGGAAGGCTCAAAAGGGGTATAGTTGGGTTGTTTTGAAAGGAAAATACTTGTTGTTTATTGCACATAGACCCTAGAGAGTTCACAAATACCCAAACAATATTTCTATTAATGAGCCCTATGTGGGTAAATGTTACAATGGCATGCTGGTGGCTACTAGTATGAAATCTTTTCTAGGTTACAAATCCCTAGAAAAACCCTTGAGTAATTCCCCTCATTTCGAGGATGGTATCGAGGGTAAACCATAGAATATTCAAGGCATAAGGTCAATCAACAACAAGGCTTGAAGACATTCCAATAATATACTCATTAAGAGCTCAACATGTCACTTATAGGAATTGAACTTGGGTGGGGAGGATAACAATCATTCCTCCCAACCACCCAAGCTAAATCCAATTGACAACAACTACTAGTATGAATGTCATCAAGGTTCTAAAATATATGATTAATTCTTATCATGAGAAAATTTCTAAGTTTAGTATGGACTAGTAAAACACCTATGGTTTTCCCTTAATGGATTTTGGTGATAAGTTTGGGGTGTACCCTTTGCCTTAAATTATCATTGAAAAAACCATTGACTAGGAATCAGTGCCATTGATCGGTGTTCAATGTATGCAGTCTAAGACAAGACTACTCTATTTTTTTCCTAAGGTGGATGAAATTTAGTCACTTTGGAGACTAGTAAATAGGTTGCATTTGGGTTTGGGGTTGTATAGAATTGACAAATACTACTAGAATGAATTCCATCAAGGTTATAAAATCTATGATTAATTATTATCATGAGAAAATTCTAAGTTTAGTATGGAATAGGAGAACACCTATGGTTTTCCCTAAATGGATGTTGATGATAAGTTTGGAGTGTCCCCTTTGCCTTAAATTATCATTGAAAAAGCCATTTACTAGGAATCATTGTCATTGATCGATATTCAATGTATGTAGTCTAAGACAAGGCTACTCCATTTTTTCCCTAAGGTGGATGAAATTCAATCACTTTAGAGACTAGTCAATAGTTTTCATCTGGGTTTGGGGTTGTATAGAATACAAATGATATGTAGATATTGATGCTAGTTCTAATTCCAATGTAGACAAGTACGAATAAGATTTCTTATGGGATGCAACACTTCCATTCTTCAACTAGTGACATTCATTCCTATTATTGTGAAGAGTTTGATTCTAGATAAGGCCACATTCATATATAGAAAGGTCAAGGAGGGATTACATCTATTAGCAGCATTCCTAAAGGGGAATGGTGTTAAGAAACCATGAATGGTTCAACCCTTAATTTATTAATTTCCATAAATTCGGGAAATGAAAAGGTTGATGGTAGGGATGTGGTTTAGTTGTGTCATTCCATTTCCTTATTAAAAGCTACACATTTTTAAGAACTAGAGTCTATAGGTTAGGTTTTCCTTGACTATTGACTTTCCTATGTAGAAGAAAGTATGCTTGGCCACAATTAGTGACGAGAGAGCTCCATTTTTGTTGGATACTTTTCAAACTTTCATAACCTTCCTAATATCTAGGATGGTCATGTTCAATGATGAAGTTTCAACTAGGGAAGCAATTTATACTAAGTGACCCCTAATTGTTGATATTATACATGAAGAGGTTGATTTTATTTTTAATGATTTGGGTGTTTTTGTCAAAAAAAAATGTTTGAAACATTGCAAGAGGTCCTCATTCCTAGGGATCAAAATTCAATTCATTAGCATGACCCAAGACATGATCAAGATGGTGGAGAAATGTTTTCTAGTCATGACCGTACAACCTAGCCAAATAAATCAATATACTAATAATGTAAGTGATGGAGATGACCTTGAATATCACAAGACCTTGAGTAAAGATCCCTCTATTAATTCTTTAGAGTGGTCAAAAGAAGAAGAATATGATGTGGAGATGAAGGATGCTTCAATGGACTAGGTAGCTCAGTCCATACTAACTTCTAAGGTTGTGTCTCAACAAATTCTCTTGCTTATTATCCCTAGTGATAATACACTGGAGAAAGAGAATGACCCCATGGAGGTAGAACAATTAGGTAAACATTACAACGATATGAGTGTCATGACACCATAGGGTTATCCACACAAAATCTAGATGGGCATGCCAAAGAATCATTTAGACCATTCAACCACTCTAGCTATGAGTGATGAATGGATTGCAATGTTGAATATTGACAATAGATGATGCACATGCTCAGAAAACTTTGATGTTGTATAAAATAACATTGTTCACACCTAGAATCATGTTTGAAATGCTACCCTATAGTCGATGCATGACGTTTGGTATGGCATAATCAATAACTAGGGTCACAATGCACCCTTAGTGTAGAGTGGCCAACCCTTAGTATGGTATAATTCGAGTGCTCCCCTACACTCTCAAGCTTCAACATAAATATATATTATCTTATTGCTCACAAAATTCAACATATTATGTGGAGGAGAATGCTAGCTACCCATTGTAGTATGAACATAGTGTTACAAAATTACAATAGGAAAATAAAAAACTACAACTTTAGTTGTATGATGTAATAGAGTCACATGTCGTGTCTAAGAGGGAGAAGTTGGCATAGGTTGAACACCTTAAGGAAGCCACTCACACACACATATCAAATTTTAGTAGACTAGTGTTCACATGGTTGAACTAATCAAAAAGGGAAATACCCCACATCCCTAGTCAACATGACCACTTGAGTTAATATAGAATTGAAAAAAGAAAATAGATTACATGAACATCTCTCAACAATCGATTATCAACAAACGACCTTCCATTCTCTTTAAATAGAGATCGTGGACCAATTGGGTGCTAAGCCATGGATCATTCTCATGTTATTATCGAGGAGAAGATGAAAAATTGGATCAATTTGTATATAGAACATAATTATGACTATCAAATTAGTTAGTTACAAAAGCACACTAAAGAAACACACTTTTCTTAAAGACACATTTGACCATGTTGAATTTAACTAACTCTTAAGTGTTTAAATATTCTAACATTTCCCCTTAAGGACAACTTGGGATAAAATTTAAGGATTTACAAAGGTGACACAATGGATAATGAATGAGGCATTAGAGCCTATCCCCCCTTAATAATAACTTCTTGAACTCTTAACATAGCTTGGAGCCTTGAAAACTAGGATTTTATAAGGGTCTTTGTGAAAATATATGCAACATAATCATTTGTTCAACAATAAAGTGTTGCGAGGACACAATCATGAAGAAGCCTCCTAATGAAGTGCATGTGTAGCTCAATGTGTTTGTTGTGTTGATGTTGAAGTGGGTTTTTGGTGAGCTAAATGGAACTCTAATTGTCGCATCAAAGTGTGGTCAATTGTTGCTACTAGAATCCAAACTCTCGAAGGATCTATAGAAGCCACATGGCTTCTTGACTTGCATGAACTATTGCTCGATACTTTTCTTTTACTAACGAAAGAGAAAGACCACTTTGCTTCATAGAAGCTCAAGTGACAAGTCTGAAAATAAGACTAAAAGCATAACCTACAATAGAATTACAATCACCAGGATCCCCAATCTAATCGAAACCAATGAAACTAACCAACAAAGGAAGCCCTCCTAAATTGTATTGCAATACAAACAAACTATACCCTAGATATATTCAAGTATCCTCTTTGTTGTTTTCCAATGGATCTCATGGGTTGTCTGCATGTACCAAGCAACAAGACCAATATCAAAGGAAATATTAGGTCATGAGTAGTTAAATACAAAAGGCTACCAACTAAATGAGGATATAAAGTGGCATCTACTTTGGGTGTGGTACACATGGAAATGAGTTTGACTCCAGAGTGGAAGGGAGATTGGGTTGGTTTACAATCTTCGATGTGAAAGTGATGAAGATGGTCGCGTGCATACTTAGACTAGGAAAGGGAAATTCCTTCCTTAGTTTGAAAAACTTGGAGTCCAATAAAATAGTGAAAATGTCATAAGTCTAGCATGTCAAATTTGTTCTCAATATTAGATTTCACATGGGTTAAAAGGTTTGGGTTACTACTAGTGAGCATAAGGTCATCAACATAGAGAACAAGTATTATGGGATGGTCCTCCACTTCCTTGGTATAAAAATTTGGGTTAGAATGACATATAGAGAAGTCAATGGCAACAAGACAATTATCCATTTTAGCATACCAAGCCTGAGGAACTTAGTTAAGGCCATAGAGATATTTTGAATATGGCCAAGAGGTTGTTCCATGTAAAGTTTGTTTTGCAAATCCCCATGCAAGAAGGTAGATTTAACATCCATTTTATGGACCTCCCATTTGTGTGATGTTGCAAGGGCTCAAACAAGGTGGATGTAATTCATTTTGGCTACAAGAGAAAAGGTTTTAGTATAGTCAATTCCTTCTACTTGAGAAAATCATTTGACAACTAATTGAGCCTTATGTCTCTCAACACTTCCATATATTGCATACTTATTCCTATACACCCATTTAAATATGACAAGTTTTCTTCCTTTCGAAAGAGAGACAATATCCCAAGCATCATTCACCATTGAGGGACAATATTCTTCATTCATCACTGAATCCCAATATAGATGGTGACCATAAGCTTCTGTAAATGTTTTTGAATTATGAGTCTCTGAAACTTGATCCAAGGAGAAGAGGCTCATTCGAACTATGAATGTGTACAGTTCTTATCTAAAGATTCATCAATGAGATCATCAATCGCTTCTTGTGTTGTATGGACCCATATAGGAAGTTGTGGTGTTGGTGCACATTAATATTTAATGGACTCAATTGGAGGAGGGTGGGTAGGTGAAGCTAGATTTTCTTCTTCATTGTCATCATCCATAGAAGAAGAAACCATAATAGGGGCACTAGTAGAAAAATTGGGAAGAAAAGATGGCACATTCGCCAAAGATGGAAGAAATGTTGAACTAGGCATGCAAGCAAAGAGACCTTCATCAAACTTGACATATATCCAAATAATAATTTATGTTGAATTCGACTAAAGAAATCTATAACCTTTTACATATTTAGAGTATCCAACAAAAATGCACTTCTCACTCTTAGGATATATTGTTTTCCTTTTCTCATTGGGAATGTGATCCCATGCTTCACTACCAAACACACAAAAGTGGATAACACCTAGTTTAATGTTACTACATGCTTATTTTGACATTATATGGACTTTTTAATCCTTTATGGGAGTGCGATCAAATATGTAATTAGTACAATTAATGGTTTTCACCTGAAAATGAGATTTTAATCCCTTAGATTGGACCATACATTTTTCCATTTATTTTAATGTTATTATTTCTATTAGAAACTAGTTTGTTGTGGTGTGTATATAGTAGTATGTTGCATATGAATACCTTGTGTAGTGCAGTAAGTTGTAAAAAAAAAATTAACATATTTTTCACCATTATATGTTATTAACTTCTAAAGTTGGTATCAGTATTATTTTTCTACCAGGTCCTTTTAGGCCGAAAACATGTCAAAAACTTCACTCTTAAGTTTTAAGAAATAAACCCAAGTGCATCTAGAGAAGTCATCATTGAAGGTTAAGAAGTACTTGAACCTAGAAAAAGAATCAAAAGGAAGCACATTGCATCAATCACTATGAACAAGCTATAAGGGGGCTATGCATGCCAAGAGGAACATTTGTCAAAATTGTTTGAATGATGTTTTCTAGGAACATTGTCGAAATAAACACCATCTTTTCAAAAAAAAAAGAGAAAGACCAATCACTATATTATTTGTACATAGCTACTACAATGGGAAATAATTTAGATGACGGAACTACTTATGCCAAAGTTTTATCATGTCATTTCTATGAGCAATAAAAACTAAGGGAAGAGATGATGACCCAAATTTGTCAAATCTATACAACCTAGTAATATCATCAACCATTCTAGTTGCTAATATATGCTTGGGAATCTTTAAATCTTTGATTATAACTTGTTGAGGTGAAAATTTATTGTTTTACTTTCACCTGAATGAGTGATATAATACACTGATAGAAGGTTGTGTGAAAGACTTGGAACACATAGTCCATCATAAAAGTGGCCATCATCTAGCTGAATTATTCCAAGCCCTACAGCACTTAGAGATCTATCATCACCAACAAATATTTATTTGGTGTTACATTCAATAAGATTAGAAAATATGGCTTTATCCTTGGGCATATGATAAGATGCTACAAAATCAATAAGCCACTCATTCGAAGAAGTAGAGGTTGCAAAGAAAAAAAGAAAAATCCAAAAGATCATGTCCATGAGAAGAAGGAATAGAACAAGGAGGATCAAGATTGATGTTGTTCTTCTTCATTGTTGCTTCTAAGCTTCCATCTTCTTGAAACATTTGGACTCCATATAACCATCTCACCCACAATATTTACAATGTCTCTAATCCTTCTTTCCTTTTGATTTAGTTCCTTTATCATCATTAAGAGTAGGATTTGGCTCAGAGGGTTTGTGACGCACACCTCCTCCCCTCCTAGGGGCTACTCGACCTCCCGATCAAGGATATTCACAAGGCTGAGCCGAATTATCTCCTCGGAACCTTGTTGGCCCCCAAATTAGTTTAAAACAGGCCCTTTTATCACCTTAGGTACAGGTCATATAGAAATTGTGGGCCCCTTTCTTAACGCTCTTTTTAACCCTTGAATTTTGTGGGCGCTAGCTCCTACTGCTAGCCCCTCTCCACACGCGACCTCGGGCTATGACCCTGCGCTAACCTTGATAGGCCTTTGGACTCTGGAATTCAGGATTTTTGAATGTCCCAACTCCTTTTCCTTTTGAAGTGCTTCACACCCGAAGCGACAACTTGAGCGCCATGTGCTCCGACAATTAACGGTTGGAAATTTTCCCTCTGCGATCTGACGGCACGCGCCCACTTCAAATCAATGGCCAGGATCTCCTTCGCTAGATTGACCTTCATGATTTTTTGGATACTCTGCCTTCACCTTACCTCCAAAGGATTCTTCCTCTGAAACTCATGGATCTCTGCCACATGTCCTCTCTGGATCCAACGGTTTAGATCTCCTCGCTCTCTGTGACTTCGCAAAAAACAACTTTTTCTTTGCTCCTTTCTTCCAGCTCTTCTGCATGAACTCGCTTATCCATTGCTACATATCCTCCTCATAGACAATGGCTAGGATTGCTTCACGGCTTGAGGAATTTGGAAATCCCCGCTCCTCAATACGTTCAAACCTCTGAACTATGAAGTGTCAAAAGACTTCATGGTTAACTTCTGTATAGCTTCCCAGATCTAATGGTCTGGAACGATTCTGCTCCCTCCTAGACGAATATGGCTCATAAATTTGTGAAGTCTTAAAGGGCTCCTCTCTATTAAATATTTCTCTTCCGCTGTCTCTTATGAGCTTATTCCTCCATCGAACTGCTAACTCCTCAGAGTGTTTTCTTCGACACTTAGTCGAAAATCAACCCTGTGAATGCCTTGCAAACATGTTTATTTACACAACTCCTTTGCAATCGAATTTTCACTCCTTGCACCAGCTCCTTACTCAGATCAATTGTTCTTCTTGAACAATATGAATCTGAGTGATTTTCTTCCTATGCACACTTTCAAGCTATCCCTCCTGAGCTTTCTGAGTCAAAATAGACTATGTGTACGCACACCTTGTGTACACTTATGCACTCCTTGCAAACAAACGTTTCATGTTATCTCTTCTGAGCTTCTAAGTTGAAACAGACTCTGTCAATGTACTCCTTGCAGACAATATGCACTCCTTTCATAAGCTCGAGAGGAGAAACAATTGAAACTTATCTAAACTCTCATTGATTCATACATTCAACCATGTAAATGCATTCATAACATAAGAACAAGTAAATTACAAAGGTTTGAAAATAAATATAAAGCCTACCATTCATTCAGATAGACACAACAATGAAAACAACAGAGATTTGGAACAATGCTTCTCTGTTATATCCATTCAAATGAAAATATACATGGGCTCCTACAAATTTGATAAGCTCCAACAGTCTCCACTACTTCTACAACAATTACAATTACAACAACAATAACCTTCAGCCTTCAACAATCTCAACTCTCATCAGCCTCTTCTAGGAAACAATACAATTATTTATACAAAAGAGATCCTTGAGCTTTTCCCTCAGACTACCTTAGCGTTATCCTATCAAATTGAAATCTACCAACTACTAAGGATTTATTACAATAAATGTTCAAGACAGACAAATAAGAGCAAGTGCTTCAAATTTGTACTCTAAGTTATTACATTAAAGCAAATACATTCCCCATCGATCTCGTGTGATGGCTCGACCTCCTAAACATTTAAGATCATCTTTAATTTCAATCCTTTCATATATTACATTGATATACCATCTTTCAAATTTCAAAACTTCTTCAAAATGTGCATTGGGGCTGAGTTGGCCTCCACTCGTGCTTTGTTGATGATGCTCCTGCATCATACTCCTCTAGACAAAAATTCATGGACTCATGTCCATGAGCTCCTGGACTGATTTTCCATGCTTCTGGATTTTTGCTTCATTTACCCCACTAGCATCTTCTATTGGGTGTCCTTTCCACTTTACAAAATACTCAAAATATGTCTTTCTCTTGGTATTCTTACCAGTTCTCTAATCTATAATCTTCTCCATTTGTGGATTTTCTGCTACATGCATCTGTTTCTCCCACTGTATCTCTTTTAGATATTCTGATCCTCTTGTGTCATATTCCTTGTAAGGATACAAGTCTGAAATGTTGAATATGGGTGATATACCCACACCCTCTGGCAGCTCTAATTCATAAGCATTAGCATCAAATTTCCTTAGGATCTTGCATGGTCCTATCTTCTTCATTTTCAGTTTGTTATATGTTCCCCTTGGGAACCTTTCCTTCCTGAGATGTGCCAGAACTTGATCTCCAACTTCAAATTGAAGTTCTCTCCTATGATGATAAACTATGCACTTGTATTCTTTACTGCTATTATGCAACTGTTCTTTGATCTGATTATGAAGCTTCTGCATTTCTGCAGTGAAGTCTTCTCCTCCCGCGCTCTTGAATTCACTCTACTCTAGATATCTCAATTATGATACTCCTCTTGGCTTCATTCCATACACTATATGGAATGGAATTTTTCTTGTAATCCTGTTTACTGAGTCATTGTATGCAAACTCTGCTTGTGATAGAATCTGATCCCACTGACTATGATGTTCAGTGACCAAACTTCTTAACAAATCTCCTAAAATTTGATTCACCACCTCAGTCTGGCCATCCGTTTGAGGGTGATATGCAGAACTAAAGGATAGTTTTGTTCCCAGTTTCTTCCACAATGTTCTCCATAAATGACCAACAAATTTGGTGTCTCTATCAGAAACAATACTCTTGGGAAACCCATGAAGTCTCGCAACTTCCTTGAAAAACAAATTTGCAATGTGTGTTGCATTACTAGTTTTCTGGAATGGGATAAAGTGTGCCATCTTTGAGAATCTATCAACTACCAAAAAAATGGAATTTCTCCCCTTTTGAGTCCTTGGAAAACCCAACACAAAATCCATGCTTATTGCATCCCAAGGCCTTTTCATGTTGGAAAATATTACATCTATTCACAAACTTCTTCACGTCTGTTCTCATACCTGGCCAATAGTACAAACTTTTCAACTGTGCAAATGTCTTTTCATGGCCAAAATGTTCAGCTAGACCTCCACTGTGTTTTTCTTTCGGCATATTATCCCTCATTGAGCATTTCAATATGCACAATTGGAAACCTTTAAACAACAATCCATATTCAATCGGGTACTATGTCCACTGACTTTTGTCTCTAATCACAGGATTTTCACATGCTTCATATGCATCTTTAAAATATGGATCATCACAGTACATCTCCTTAAGGTGTTCAAACCCTAAGATTTTCACTTGAAATTCCTACAGAATTAGACATCTCCTGCTCAATGCATCAACAACTTTGTTAGCATTACCATAAATATGTTTAATGACAAAAGTGAAATTTTGCATAAACTCTATCCACTTGGCATGTCTTTGATATAGCCTCTCTTGTCTGGTTATGAATTTTAAAGCCTAATTATTGCTATACAAAACAAACTCGTTTGGTACAAGATAGTGCCTCCATTTCTTCATGGCTTGAATTATTGCATAAAATTATTTATCATATGTGGAGTACTTTCTCTTAGTGTCATTCAACTTCTCAATGAAATGTGAAACAAGCCTATTATCTTGGCGCAAGAATGCTCCAATTGCAACTCCACTAGCATCACGTCTTACTTGAAATTTCTTCCCAAAATCTGGCAAGACTAGAATCGGTCGTTCTGTTATCTTCTCCTTTAATATCTCGAAGCCTTTCTCAGCTTCTTCTGTCCATTTGAAAGACTTGTGCCTCTTCTTCACCGTATCTAGCATCGGTGTACAAATTCCACTGAAATTTCTAATAAACTTCCTATAGAAACTTGTTAATCCATGGAAGCTTCTCACCTCGAATATGCTCCTGGGTGATGACCATTCTTTGATTGCTTTCACCTTCTCTGGATCCATATCCAATTCATTTGAAGAGATCACAAAACCCAAATAAATGAGTTTTGTCTTCATAAAAGAGGACTTCTTCAAATTTATCAGCAGCTTCTCCTTCTGCAATCTTCTCATCACTAATGTCAAGTGTCTCAAATGCTCTTCTTTAGTTTTACTAAATACCAGTATATCATCCAGATATACAATCACAAACTTACCAATGAAATCTTTTAATACCTCATTCATCAATCTCATAAAATAACTTGGGGAATTTTTTAATCCAAACGACATAACAATCCATTCATACAATCCCTCATTTGTCTTGAAGGATGTTTTCCACTCATCACCTTCTCTCATCCTTATCTGGTGATATCCTCTTTTCAAATCTATTTTTGAAAAATAGTTTGCTCCACTCAAACAATCCATTAAGTCATCCATCCTTGGCAAAGGAAATCTATACCTAATGGTGATCTTGTTTATGGATATTGAGTCTATACACATTCTCCACCGTCCATCTTTTTTCGGACTCAACACAGTTGGTATTGTGCATGGACTCAAGATTTCTCTGACCAATCCCTTGTCCATCAAATCTTGGACTTGTCTTTTTATCTCCTCATTCTCTTGACGTGTCAATCTGTATGTTTCTTTGTTCGACAAAATTGCTCCTGGCATTAAGTCAATGTGAAGTTTGATACTCCTGATAGGTGGTAATGAGTTAGGAAACTCATCCACTACTATGTCAGAAAAAATATCTAACAGCTCCTGAACTTCCTTAAGTAGATCCTCCATAGAATTACTTGTAAGGATAACTCTGGGTTTCCTCACCACAACAAACTGCATCTCATTTTCCTTCTTAACTTCACTCAGGAGTTCCTTCCCATTCATGAGAAGTATACTTATGTTGGCTTCTCCCTTTACTTTCTTCTCCTCTATTGGCAGTAACATGTGTGTCCTACCATTCTTCTCCAAAGTATAAGTATTTTTCCTCCCATCATGAATGACATTTTTGTCAAACTTCCATGGTCTCCCCAACAAAACATGACATACATCCATGGGAATCACATCACACAAAATATCATCTTTATATCCTCATATCTTAAATTCAACTAGGCATTGTTTAGTTATCATTACATGGTGACCTTTCTGCAACCATGAGACTCTATATGGACTTGTATGTGCAGTTGTCTCTAGCTCCAATTTCTCCACCATCTCTGTGGATACTAATTTATCAGTGCTCCCACTGTCAATTATCACCTTGCATACTATGTCTTTAGTCTAGCAAGCATTTCTCAACAAATTGTTCCTCTGCACTGGATTTTCAACCTCTGGCTCCAATTTCAATAGAACCTTCTTCATCATTAGATATTTTTCATCTTCTGCACCCTCTGCCTCAACATTCCTCTTCTGCGCTTCCGAAATGTGAGCTTCACCTCCTTCTTTCTTTCTCTTGGGGCATTCCCAAGACATGTGTCATGTCTTTCCACATGAATAAAAATTCACTTCTCCTCCTCTACCTCTTCCTCTCCCTCAAGGAAAATAATTTCTTCCACCATTTTGTCTTCCTCGGGAACTTCCTCCTCTTTATGAGTGACTATGTGGGTTTTCAGTCTCACCCTTGGGCTTATGTGCCTTGTCATGGAAAATTCCCTTACCTCTGTGTGGACTCTTGCCTTTGCTTCGTTGACTCTGCTTTCTGGACAATGTTTCTTCTGCTTTCATAGCAATCTAATAAGCATCATCCTTTGTCCTTACTGTCATCATGCTGATTTCATCTTGGATTTCATATCTCAGGCCATTGATATACCTGGCAACTTTTTTCTCATCTATCTCTATCTCTTTCCAACTCTGATGTTCAACTTATAAAACTCCTTTATGTACTCGTTGACTGTCATTCCTTTCTATCTTGGGTTCTTCATCTTCCTGAAAAGATTTATCTAATAGTCCTGGGGTATGAATTTAGCTTTTAAATTGGCTACCATTCTATCCCAACTCTTAATATTTTGCTTACCTTTTCTTCTTTTGTCAGCCTGCAGTTTATCCCACCACAGTGCTACATGTCTTTTCAATCCAGTGACAACATGTTTCACCTTTTTCTCCTCATCGACATCTTCATAATCGAAGTACTTATCCATGGATTTTATCCAATCCAACAATTCTTCAATGTCTAAGTTACCTTCATACATTAGGATGTTTATTTTTTCTCTAGCTCCCAATTTGACAACAACTTTCAGCAAGCGATGTTCCGCAGCATCCTCTACTACATCTTCTTAAACTTCCCTCTCTTCGCTTTCTACATCACTAGCGTCTCTAGCATCAGGTGCTCTCCTTTATTTTGTTTCCATAGCATCTAACCTTGCATGAATTTCTCTCGTCTCCCTTTCCACCGCTCGATTTGCTATAGGTGGCTCTGCACGTCTCCTAGGCGACAATATGCTGACCTTTTATCCTTTACACAACTACCACTTGATGTATCTGATACGACTGGATGTTATCAGACTACCCCTTTCCTTATTGCCTACAAAAATCAATTATGTGGCTCTCATACCACTTGGCGCACACCCCCTCCCCTCCTAGGAGCTGCTCGACCTCTCCTAGGGGTCACTCAACCTTTTCTTAACGCTCTTTTTAACATTTGAATTGTGTTGGTGCTAGCTCCTACTGTTATCCCCTCTCCACATGTGACCTCGGGCTATGACCTGGGGCTAACCCTAATAGGCCTTCAGACTCTGACGTTTGGGAGTTTCGAACATCCCAAATCCTTTTCCTTTTGAATTGCTTCACACCCAAAGCGACAGCTTGAGCACCATGTTCTATGACAACTAGCGGTTGTAAATTTTCCCTCTGTGATCTAATGACACACATCCACTTCAGATCAACGACCACGATCTCCTTCACTAGATCGGCCTTCGGGAGTTTTTGGATACTCCGCCTTCGCCTTACCTCCAAAGGATTCTTCCTCTGAAACTTGTGGATCTCCACCACGTGTTCTCTCTGGATCCAATGGTCTAGATCTCAACTTTTGCTCCGCGCCTTTCTTCTAGATATTTAACACGAACTTGCTTATACACTGCCACATATATTCCTTGCAGCCAACGACTAGGATTACTTTGCGGCTTGAGGAATTCGGTAATCCCCGCTCCTCAATACTTTCAAACCTCCGAACTATGAAGTGTCGAAAGACTTCACAGTTAACCTCCATATAACTTCCCCAGATCTGACGGTCTGGAACGATTTCGCTCCCTCCTGGATGGATCTGTCTCGTAAATTTGTGAAATATTAAAGGGATCCTCTCTATTAAATATTTCTATTCCACTATCTCTTCTTATCTTGTTCCTCCTTCGAACTGTTAACTCCTCAGAGTGTTTTCTTCGACACTTAGTCGAAAATCAACCATGTGCACGCCTTGCAAACAGGTTATTTTACACAACTCCTTTTCACTTGATTGTGCTCTCTTTGCACGATCTCCTTACTCAGCTCAATTGTTCTTCTTGAACAATATGACTCTGAGTGCATTTCCGTCTATGCACACTTTCAAGCTATCCCTCGTGATATTTCTGAGTCAAAATAGACTATGTATACGCACACCTTGCAGACACTTATGCACTCCTTGCAAACAAACGTTTCACATTATCTCTTCTGAGCTTCTAAGTCGAAACAAACTCTATCAATGCACTCCTTGCGGACAATATGAACTCCTTGCATAAGCTTGAGAAGAGAAACAATTGAAACTTATCTAAACTCTCATTGATTCATACATTCAACTGTGTAAATGCATTCATAACATAAGAACAAGTAAATAACAAAGGTTTGCAAATAAACAGAAATCCTACCATTAATTCAGATAGACACAGCAATGGAAACACCAAACATCTGGAACAACGCTTCTCTATTATATCCATTCAAATGAAAATATACATGGGCTCCTACAAATCCAATAAGATCCAACAATCTCCACTACTTCTACAACAATTATGACTACAACAACAATAACCTTCAGCAATCTCAACTCTCATCAGCCTCTTCTGGGCAACAATACAATTATTTATACAAAAGATCTCCTTGAGCTTTTCCCTCCAACTACCTTAGCGTTATCCTATCAAAATGAAATCTAACAACTAATAAGAATTTATTACAATAAATGTTTGAGACAGACAGATAAGAGAAAGAGCTTTGAATCTGTACTGCAAGTTATTACATTAAATCAAATACATTCCCCATTGATCTCATGCGATGGCTCAACCTCCTAAACATTTAAGATCATATTTAATTTCATTCCTTTCAGATATTACATTGATATGTCATCTTTCAAATTTCAAAAATTCTTCAAAATGTGCATTGGGGCTGAGTTGTCCTCCACTCGAGCTTTGCTGACGATGCTCCTGCATCAGTTTGGGACTCTTGCTTTATTTGTTTTTTTGAGGATGTTGCTTCTTCATATACTTGGGGTCTTGCTTATGTTGTTCCAATAAGGCTTTGTTAGATGTACCTACATTGTTGATCTATCCAAGATGCAAGGGCTTATCTTTCTCTCTAATAATCTAATCACAAAATTCTTCAAAAGAGAGCATTTAGTAAGCATCTTGTTGACTAATAAGTGATTCTCTAGTGGAGTGAAAAGTATATACGAAAAAAAAATGGGAATTTCCAAGTTTAGCAAGATAGGCATTTATAAGTTGGTCATCTTTCTTTTTTATATTACATCTACAAGTAAAAGTCCAAGTGTCTTAAACTTATATAGAAAATCCTCAATGCAAGAGAAAGCATTGGGATTCAAATAAATCAATTGATTTTTGAGCCGTTAGGATCATATCTCACTGTGTTTACCAAATACGATATCCAACTTTCGTCAAGCTACATCTGGGGTTTCAATCCCTTGAAGGTGAAAATGTAAATCACTAGAGATTGACATCCTTAGAAATCCACATTCTTCACCATTTTTATTGTCCCGGTGTCTCTCTTTAATGGTTGAAAAGGGAAAATTTATATTCGTGAGGTAACTAGGTAAAGTCCCTTACCTTTTACTAAATACTTCATATGGGATTTCCATGAAAATTTGAAGTGGTTATATCTCATTTGGAATGGCTATATTATAATAAGAAAGCAAGATGGCTCCAAAAGTAGAAATTGATTGTTCAGATGGAAAGAGCTTGGAAAAATATGCAATTAAAAAATATCACTAAAATGGACATTGGATGATAATGTTATGCTCACTTGAAGAAAGGAATAAAAACGCAAAATGGTAACTATATTTCCACATGGCGGGTGGAGGTTGAGTCACATGGTGATGGGTGCAATATGAAATGAGAGTCACTTTTACAATAAAGTTATTTTATAGCTTAAGTTGCATCCAAAAAGTAACTTTAAAAAAATAATAAAGTGATTTTAGAACTTTAAATGATTCACTTTTACAACTTAAATGAGATACACATTTTACAATAAAATTACTCTATCACTTGAGGTGCGTGCATTTTTACAAAATGTAACTTGATAAAAGAAAGACTCAAACTCAAGGCCTCTACTTCTATAAAGTAACTTGCAACCAAGAGAGCTATAATGAAAGTATACCAAATGTTAGAATGGAGCAATTTTTTTTCCAAGTTTGATCTCTTTGAAGGGCATGCTTACCCTAGAAAATCTCATTTTTGCTTGCAAACAATTTCATACACCACCGCACACAAAAACAAGCAAATATTTCAAAAATAATTTCGGAACCCTATATGCTCAAGGTTAGATTTCAGTTAGTCTACCTAAAAAATACAAAATTCTTCCTTATTTATAATTTACCAAGATTGTACATGGTACAAGGCAAAGAGCATATTGTAATACCTCAGTTTTGAGTCCCTAGATTAATGATGTATTTTTTGTTTATCTAATGAAAGGATGGAGTGCATATAAAGTTGAAAGGTCGAAGTACCTAGAAATGTAATACTTTGAATATTAATAAGAAAATGCCTCGCTAGTTGCAAGACATACAATGACAAAGATAGGAGGCTATGATTCCACGGGAGAGGTGGCTAAAAGGGGCTACGTATTTTTATTATATTTTATTCACCCATCTTGGATTTAGTTGGAAAAAGTGGTTACGTGAGCTTCTTGGGGAATCCATGTGGTGCTTAATTGCACATAATTATATATACCATGTTTTTGGTTGTTTGGAGGTTCTTCATTCATCGTACCTCATTCATTCATTCTTGCACACTCTTGTTCTTGCTTTGGGCATGGGAAAAATGAATTTTTGGAGGAAAAGGGCCATTGCTTGTTGGTTGTAGGTAACTATTGATTATTCCAGCAAGGAATTGATGTCGGTGTGCATGAGAATCATGGTAGTTGCAAAAGAACTGTCTACAGTTGAGAATCCTTAGAGTTTCTAACATTGAGATTTCCTAACCAATAGCACTAGAGCTCTAGAAAATAAGTGGAACGGGTTGAGGGACTATATTACATAGAAAGGGGTTCATTTATTTGGGATTGTGCAGGTTCAAAGGGGAAATAGAGTCAGTAAACCAAGAATGTTGAGTGGTTGGGAAAATTGTGAGAGCTTAAAATTTGACTGTGGGTGTTTTAGAGTCAACCTAGAACCCATCCTTGTGGAATCATAGCCTCGGCTCGGGGGTGAGTTGTTGTTGAGAGAGATAGAATTGCAGTGTCTATGGTTGGGTGGAACATCTGACATTTGCAGTCAATTGGTGAATGGTTATTTAAATATAAGTGTTCTCTGTGTTTTCTCTGTAATTTATATTTCCTTGTGTATTAATTATCTCTTAGATGTGTTTATATCATGCATGTTTTTTTTATGCTATGTGTGGCATGTTATTTATTTATTTAATAGTTTGACATGTTCTTGTTAATTGCATGTGCATGTATCATGCTTCTTGATTTTAATAATTGGTATCAGAATTTGAAATTCACCCAAGATGGCGAATTTTGAGGTACTTGGATTGATGGGTACGTCACAGATTGGTATCAAAGCAAGGTTTACAACACTTGGTTCATACGAACCGACTTGCAAGTTGAAAGGTTGTTATCTTCATAGAGACCAAGCCAGAGGGTGCTTGGGCATTCAACCGATGTTTTCTTGAAAATATGTTTTTTTGTTAATATTGGAAAATTTTGGGAATTTTTTTGTACAGTGACGTCAAGATGACATGTATGCCACGTGGCAGGAAACTTGGCGGTGATGACGTGACTACCACAGTGGCAGGCCATGGTGATGGAGTGATAGGATGCACCGAAGAACCGATACGACTTATGGTATCATAGGTTGGGTAATCAGTTTTGAAAACCTTTATAATCCCCTTAAATGGATTTGGGAGCGTCATGTGTCCTTTCAGTAGTTTGGTGGTATTGAGGGATTAGTGCCCCATTAACTCCCATGTGCTTCAACCTCCAAAATCAACCTCGAGTACCGTTGATTTTTCCGTGATCATCGTCATTAGATTTGGGGTGTGGATGCATTGCACACCAAAGGTAAGGTATGTATGGGACCCATCGTTTGACATGGGACACTATGGTGGTGCCATATGGCACCTGGTATAGATGGGGTCCTTTATTAATAATATTTTTATTTTGTTTTATTTTAAAGCATAACGTAAAGGAGAAGGTAAAGGTAAGGAGAAAGAAGGGGAAAGGAAGAGGAAGGAAGAGAGAGAGAGAGAGGATAGTGAAGGAGAATGACGAGGCAGGGCCAAGTGGTTGGAGGGGTGACATGGCATCCCCTCAGGGTGTCATGTGGACCCATGGTGCCACATCAACATCCATGTCAACAAATGCCACATATGCAAAGAGTTGTTTATGTTTAAAAAAAAAACTAAAGTCTAGAGACATTTTCTTATTTTGGCCATAACTGGAGCATAATAAATCATATTAGGATAAAATTTCTAGGTTTTTTCCACATTAAAAAGATCTAAAAAAGTGCCAGTGAGGGCAAGTAGCCATTTCTACTTGAATTTTTCCAGAAAGTTCAAAACACTAGTTTTTAAATATCTAGGTCCAGTTCAATGACCAGGAGCTAGACTAGGATGAAATATTTGAAGAGAGTCCAAAAACACACATGAAAATACCCAATGAAGGATTTGGATAAAATCAAAGGGGCTTGGAATGGGGATGGTGAAATAGGCCAAAATCCACTATTCCAGGCCACTTTTGGGGGAATTTGGGGATTTTTAGAGGAGGAAAAGTGACCCCGGATTACGAAACTGGAAAATTTTATTTACTCAACATTTTATATACGCATCAAGATAGAAAACTATGGTTGAGTGAAATTTCTTCCATAAGTGCAGAGTTTGGGAAATAGTCAGTTTTTCTAAAATTTCTAAGTATGGAAAAATTGTAAAAAGGACAAAGTTGCAAATTCCATATTGTTGTAGAATCTTACAGTAGAAACAAATATATAATTTGAAAGTTGTGTTGATAGGTCCAAATGGCATGTCAAGCAGGTAAGGGAGAATGCCTAATGGTAGGTCCCAATTAGACCTACTCTCATTCGGTTTAGTGTTTCCAATGAGTATATGGGTCTCGTTTGTTGGTTGTGGAGCCTGATTATTTTCTTGATTCAGAGGTCTTTGTTTTCAGCCGTGTTTATACCTGATGAAGACTTTACACCCCGCAAGAATGTACACTCCTCCACGCGAGGGAGTGCAGAGGGGGGATACCCCCTCCATGGGGTTCATCCCCCCGGTTGGGGGGTCCGGGGGAAAGCAGGCCTTTGATGGGGGTTTGGGGGTGAAGACCCCGAAGGAAAAATTTCCTTGTAAATGTATATTGTAATTTCATTGTAAATCTGGACCGCTCATTATAACATCACAGATATGACAATAGAAGTTATGTTAGGGATTTTTCCATAGAAGGCAACTTTATTTTATGAGGGAAATGTATTGTGTCTATGTTTCATTATGAATATTGTATTCTGAGAGAGGAGAGTGTGAGAGAAACAAGAGGAAGTTACAACGGGTGTGTTGTAGGTTGTATCCCTTCATTTGTTGGATAATAATAAAGGAAGGACCTGGTAATTTCTCTAGTGGACATAGCCCACACTGGTTGAACCACGTATATATGTGTCTCTACTATATTGTGTATCTTCTGTGTTTTATTTCTGCATTTATTTTATTTTATTACTCTACGTTCTTGTTTTTCTAACAACTAGTATCAAAGCGAAAGGTAACTCACAGGAAAAGAGGGTTCCTAGTTCGAGTGGGAGCAATGGCAGAAGAATGAAAGTTTAGGGTCGAGAAATTTAACGGCCAAAACTACCAATTATGGAAGATGCAGATGAAATATTATTTATATCAAAAGGATATATTCCTACCATTGGGTGGAATAGTAAAGAATCTGATGACCATGAAGGACGAAGAATGGGAGGTGTTATCCCTGATCTCTAGGGATAACTAGGAGATCATGTCTCGAGGCCCACAGGTCCTAGACATGGAGTACTGAGAGCTAGATTGACCTGAGCATGGCCATGGAGGGCCCATCCTTCTTCTTCTTCGCTAGACTTGTCCTGTCAGCAGCAGCAGCTTCCATCACCATCGGCTTGGACTTGCATCAGAGAAGACTCTTGCTCCATGAGGTAATCGGTCCAAGGTATCATGGTATGTGTCATGTTTGATCGTTATAACCTTCTCATATGTGCATTAGGTTCCCTACATTTCTAATAACTGCTTGGATCTTACACTAATCCACTTGACCATTGATTGGGGGGATTGACGGGGTGATCTAAGAAAGCTTGTATTCATGGGTTTTGGTTATCCACCAGGGGGGATCTGCAGAGCCATCGCCCGCTCCCACCATTATATCATTTTACATCTCATCTCCCACACATCCATCCCATTCCCCTAGTCCGGCCATTAGGATGACCTTTGAGGGTTACACTTTGTCATGTGGGAAGAAGGGGGTAAGAGTAGCTGGTAAAAGATAAAAGCCATAGGAAATGAAACCTAGAGATGCTCCACCCAGGGATCCCTGAGAAGGCAATAAAAGGCCTCTCGATAAGAAACAAAAGGGACCCTAAGAAAAATAATAAAACAAGATCTAACCAAGAGGATGGGAGGTCTCATCATGAGTTGGCCCATTATGTTCATAGGTATCCAACAGTATGACATTTCCATTATCTGGTCACCACGCCAGGGCAATGACCTTTGGTTGCATGGTCAAGGGAAAGGTGGTCTCATCACGAGCCAGCCTTATCATTTATGTGAAGATACCAGTGGGTAACACTGTCAGCTCTGGTCACCACGCCAAGGCGGTGTCCTCTGGTCAGACCTTGAATTAAAAAAGAAAGAAAAGCAATAAATGAAAAATAAAGGCAATAAAGGGGCTTGGAAAAAGTGCATCCACGATGGGTACAACTCGCCTCCTACAAAGGCACCCATGGACAACACTTGCCCCTGGTCTTACTATGACTGGACATCCCTGGACCACATCACCTCATAAACATGGCTTGAATGATCCTCTGTGGAAACTTTCCTTTTCTTGTGGATATTAGCCCAATAGGTTGTCTTGTTTGCTTCTTCAACTTTGTATGGGAGATATGTGTAATGTCTTTGAGCTCTTAGATGATATGATAGGTATTTCATACATGTATTTGATAAATTTAATGATGAGACATGATTGACATTGCTATGATCCTGAGGACTGATGAGCCCATGGAGGGCGTAGTTTTTTATGTACAGGACCATGCCCGACGGACAGGTACCAGTGGACCAGTACACATGGGGATATGATTAGCTCGGACCTCCATGGGACTGAAGAGCCCATCATATGTTTTTTGGGATGGTAGAGATAGGACAGCATTGTGATGAGCCATTGCACGAGAAGGAAGAAGGACGTTCCACCCAGGACACTTTGGCAGAGCCCGTCCTAGGGGGAATCACCCACTGCAGATGGGACGTGTGCTTTTGATGGACAAGACGTCACCTGAGAGAGTTGGACATTGACTTGAGCATGTGGCAGTGTGTTGAGGTCATTTGGCACGTGTGGCAGCTTGGAGGAGCCCTATAAGGGCCAACGTTTGGCTTCTTGGATGCTGAGCTTGCCCAAAAAGGGCCAACGTCTCCCTTAGAAGGGCTTGACGTCCCCCTTTTAGCTCATATTGTGACATTTTCTAGCAGATTAATGACCTATTTTTAAAATTAAAGGTCATTGATTGGTATAAATAGAGGACGTTGCCTCTCATTTTAATCATAACATAACTCACTCCCTTTTGAGAGATCTACTTTTGTCTTTTGTCTTGGTATTTTGGCTCTTGGAAGTGAGGTGCAACTCTTGTGTGGAGGATTTTCTTGGCATACTATGGTGTTTCTCTCATTGGAAGGTTTACAACTAGGGTTTGATGAGCATTCTTCATGATTTGTAAGTGTATTTTTCATGCAAAACTTCTTGAATGAATGGTTGTAGGTTAAATCTCTTGCATTTGTTATTGTATTGCTATTATATTGCTTAATCTTGAAACCCTAAGTAGCAAGCACACAAGTAGGTCCTTGCTACATGTCCCAATGCTAGAGAAACTTGTTTTAGCCATTGATTAAGGAAGATATAGCCTAGTCATTGCTACACTAATCATTATTTTTCTGAGTTAGCTTTGAGATATAGGTTGAACAAAGGTGACGTCCTAGGCCTAGTTGATTCTACACCTAGGGTTTTAACCTTTTAGGGTTTGAAGGGCCTTGCTCTTGCAACACCTTTCTCCCTTATATTTGTGTTTTAAAGCTAGCCATTTTTCTAAGAATATTTAAAGAAAGAGGAAGGAGCATGAGACCTTGCTTAATCAACACCGGAATGAGCCTCCTTCCCTTAGGGTTTTGATTCTAGGGCCCTGCCATTGCAGCACCATAGAACCTAACTCTCTAGTCTTTAGATTTTGATCCTCCCGAGATCTAGCCCTTGCTTTTGACTCCATAATACCCTAAGGCACTGGTTTTTCTCTCCAACATTGAACTTGTTATGCAAAAAACAATCTTTCAAAAACTCTCAAATTTGAAACCCTAACTAACCCTAATGTCTACTAACCTAGCAGAAAATGATGACATCATACCTTTATTAAGCTTTTGGTTGATAGAAAATACTGTGGCTTGATTGTCCAATGATAGACATTGATGCATTGATAATTTTCATTGGCTAATTTGCAAAACGTTGGCTTCTTTTGTCTATTACACTAACCCTAAAGAAGCTTGACGTCATTCCTAGGATGTTGATGCAGCTACCTTTGCATATGAGCAATTAATGATATTTAATGCATTTGATTAATTTAAGAATTGAATATTTTCATTATAGGCTATACCATTCTAGTGTTTATTGACAAGTAACATTATATGTCATTGCCATTATTGCAAACATTGACTTCGTCAATATTTACTGTTATTTATGCTCATGTACATTAAATATTGATAGTCATTGATTAATGAAGTATTAACCATTGTTGCATGTACTAGTATCATTATTGTCTTGTCTTGCAAGTAGGTACCTTTTCTGTGGTTTCTCTTCATTTGACTATCTTCTTGGCGGTAATCTGTGAAGGGGAAACTAACCTTGATCCTTTAAGCCTTTTCCTTTCAAAACCCTAGATTGCCAGGGATGTCTCCCTTGGGCTTAGCCACCCTAAATAGAAAGAGTCCCCCATCGAGGTGACAGTGGGTGGGGAAGCTCATGTTACGCTAGTTTGACCCTTACCCTTCAGCTACTTGATTTAAAATACAAACTGAGCGATAACATTTTGGCGCCATTGCCGGGGAACGCTGAGTCAGTCTTCCTCAATGAAAAATCCTTTGGTAAGCCTTGTCTCAAAGACCTTTCTCTTACAAGCTTACCTAGAGACTCCACTAGACTTTATTTCCCCTATTCTTTGATGGTTTCAGGAAAACTATCTGGTGACTCCACTAATGACGAAGCCAACTATGACTTCACAATGGGATCCAGGGAACTACAAGCCTTTGGACATGAGTAAAATCCCAGGATATCCCAGAAAAATGCCTCCTCTCTATAAGGATTTTCTCCCTCGATATGTTGGCATCAATGGAGAGTGTCCCAAGTCTCACATGAGAATATTTTGGGAGTTCTTTCAATACTTCCCTATTAGTGACGAGGCTGAAGACTTGGTGATGAAACTCTTCTCTACCTCCCTGCATGGAGGGGCCAGAAGATGGTATGATAACCTTCCAGCTGGCAGCATCACTTCTATAAACCTTTTTGAAGAAGTTTTCCTTGCAAAGTGGACCATGAAAATAGAATATATACAATCATTGTTGAAAGAGATTGAAGGCATAAAACAAATAGAGTCTGAGATTGTCAGAGCTTTCGGGGCTAGGTTCCAAAAGTTGCTTTACCAGATTCCTCAAAGCCATCGTCCTGAAGACAAGTACCTCGTTTACCTTTATACTAATGGACTTCAAGGACATTTGAGCTTCCTTCTAAATAAGAAGAATCCAAAAGCACTTGCAGAAGCTCACAACATGGCCATTCAAATTGAAAAGAGTCTTTTCTTGACCAGGACCAATGCCATGGACACTCTCATCTTGATAAAACTAGTTTCCCTTGAAACCTTTGCTGAAGATCCACAGGAGAGAAGGGAACAAGTTTTCGACCAGCAGAATGAGGACATGATTAAGGAGCAAGAACCTAAGCAAGATGATGAAGTATCCACCTGTGCTCCTCCCTCTAATAAAGTCATCCAAGAACCTGTTTCTCCTATACAACAAAGTGAATATGAGGTTAGTTGCTTTCCACTTCAAAATTCTGATGATACCATGTCCCTTGATTCAAAAGATGAAGAGGAAAAGAAAGCTTTGAACAAAGTTGATGGTCCTTGTTGTGCAATCAAAGACATAAGCCTTCCAATTGAAGAAGAAGGATTAATCCCCGAGGATGAGACCATAATGCATGCTGAAAACACCAAAGTCCTCGAAGTTCCTGTGCAACAAGAAACAATGAGTTACCCTCCTCTCCTAGTTTTTGATGATGCTTTACCTTGTGATGAAGAGGAGGAGGAGGATGGATTTTCAAATGTTTCAAACCCCGCATGTTATGATACAAACAGTGACACTATTGATAGCATCGATGAGTTCATACATGTTGGGAGACGTAGGTGGGATATAGTTGGTTATGACCTGGATCCCATCTATGACACTGAGAGTCATTTCCAGTTGTTTCCCTTGCAATTTCCACAACAGATTACTTCCAACCAATGGCAACAAGGAGATGAGATTTTTACCTGTACTTTTCAAAAAACCAAGGATGACCTAGTACCTAATTCTCCTGATGATTTTCAGTCTTACCTTGATATTTTTTATGAGTACCCCTCTGAGCACTTGGACTCCTTTCATGAAGATGATTGCCAACCACCACTGTGCTTAAATTTTGATACAAATGAGAACATTGTTTGCCTAAGGAAATTCTCTCATAATTTTTCACTCCGACCACCTATTGTTACTTTACCGTGCCTGTCTGTTAAAGGTGTGCTTGGGAAGTATATTTTTAATGTTGAGTTTCCCTTTAGGCAAACCCTGAACTCCAAGGGTTGGTTGGGTACTGTGTGTTTCAGTCAGTTTTTCAACCTTCCCTTTTTAGTTTTCCAGTCATCTACTAAAACTTTGTCGATCCCTTCCTTGACTTCAGAGCATGAGGATGTCCTAGGTAACCAGTTTACAGGCCCTTTGAGTCATTTTTCTGAACCTTGCACTTTTCATGACCCTTTCTTGGATTGGATTGAGTACTTTTCTCAGAGATGGACTTGGCAGGATTTTATCCATCCCACCCGCCTCCATGAGTTGGATTCTGACTTTTCCGGTGATATGATATATTTTGTAACTCATGACATTTTTGTGCTTGACTTATCATTGTTCTGGTTTATGATGAAGCACAAAGGCAGGTATCAAGGAACATTACTGGGTTGGCTTCACTGGTTGTTTCATTACACCAACATGTAGCCGACAGGTAAGTACAGGTAAGTGTTTCACTTTCCATTTACATTTATGATTACTGCATATACATGTATTATGTTGCGGGGTGGCAATACCAACCCACCTTTTGTTGTTGATGCTTTCTTGTCAAGTGTGAGCAGGTCTACAGGTTTATGCCAGAGATGTTGAGGTTCTCATGCGCTCTACGGTGATCACATGTCCCCGAGTTGGAGCCAGATGTTATCCCCAATCTCTAGGGATAACTAGGAGATAATGTCTCGAGGCCCACAAGTCCTAGAAATGGAGTACCGAGAGAAGGATTGACCTAAGCATGGCCCTAGAGGGCCCATACTTCTTCTTCTTCGCTAGACTTGTCTTGTTAGTAGCAGCAGCTTCCATCACCATCGGCTTGGACTTGCATTAGAGAAGACTCTTGCTCCATGAGGTAATTGGTCCAAGGTATCATGGTATGTGTCATGTTTGATCGTTATAACCTTCTCATATGTGCATCAAGTTCCTTACATTTCTAATAATTGCTTGGATCTTACACTAATCCACTTGACCATTGATTGGGGGGATTGATGGGGTGATCTAAGCAAGCTTGTATTCATGGGTTTTGGTTAGCCACCAGGGGGGATTTGCAGAGCCATCATCCGCTCCCACCATTCTATCATTTTACATCTTATCTCCCACACATCCATCCCATTCCCCTAGTCCAGCCATTAGGATGACCTTTGAGGGTTACACTTTGTCCTGTGGGAAGAAGGGGGTAAAAGCAGCTGGTAAAAGATAAAATCCATAGAAAATGAAACCTAGAGATGCTCCGCCTAGGGATCCCCGAGAAGGCAATAAAAGGCCTCTCGATAAGAAACAAAAGGGACCCTAAGAAAAATAATAAAACAAGATCTAACCAAGAGGATGGGAGGTCTCATCACGAGCTGGCCCATTATGTTCATAGGTATCCAGCAGTATGACATTGCCATTATCTGGTCACCATGCCAGGGAAATGACCTTTGGTTGCATGGCCAAGGGAAAGGGGGTCTCATCACGAGCCATCCTTATCATTTCTATGAAGATACCAGTGGGTAACACTGTCAGCTCTGGTCACCACGCCAAGGCAGTTTCCTCTGGTCAGACCTTGAAGTAAAAAGGAAAGAAAATCAATAAATGAAAAATAAAGGCAATAAAGGGGCTTGGAAAAAGTGCATCCATGACAGGTACATCTCGCCTCCTACAAAGGCACCCACGGACAACACCTTCCCCTGGTATTACTATGACTGGACATCCCTAGACCACATCACCTCATAAACATGGCTTGAATGATCCTCTATGGAAACTTTCCTTTTCTTGTGGATATTAGCCCAATAGGTTGTCCTGTTTGCTTCTTCAACTTTGTATGGTATATATGTGTAATGTCTTTGAGCTCTTAGATGATATGCTAGGGATTTCATGCATGTATTTGATAAATTTAATGATGAGACATGATTGACATTGCTATGATCCCGAGGATTGATGAGCCCATGGAGGGCATAGTTTTTTATGTGCAGTACCATGCTCGATGGACAGGTACCAGTGGACCGGTACACATGGGGATATGATTAGCTCGGACCTCCATGGGGCTGAAAATCCCATCAGATGGTTGCTGGAATGGCAAAGATAGGACATCGTTGTGATGATCCATTACACAATAAGGAAGAAGGACGTTCCACCCAGGACACTTTCGCAGAGCCCGACCTAGGGGGAATCACCCACTACAGATGGGACGTGTGCTTTTGATGGAAAGGACGTCACCTGAGAGATCTAGACATTGATTGGAGCGTGTGGCAGTGTGCCGAGGTCATTTGGCACGTGTGGAAGCTTGGAGGAGCCCTAGAAGGGCCAACGTTTGGCTTCCTGGATGCTGAGCTTGCCCAAAAAGGGCCAACGTCTCCCTTAGAAGGGCTTGACGTCCCCCTTTTAGCTCATATTGTGACATTTTCTAGCAGATTAATGTAAAAACAGTGTAAAATTGTTAGTTAGCCTTGTCAGCTGTTTTAATGACCTATTTTTAAAATTAAAGGTTATTGATTGGTATAAATAGAGGACGTTGCCTCTCATTTTAATCATAACATAACTCACTCTCTTGTGAGAGATCTAATTTTGTTTTTTGTCTTGGTATTTTGGCTCTTGGAAGTGAGGCGCAACTCTTGTGTGGAGGATTTTCTTGGCATATTATGGTGTTTCTCTCATTGGAAGGTTTACAACTAGGGTTTTATGAGCATTCTTCATGATTTGTAAGTGTATTTTTCATGCAAAACTTCTTGAATGAATGGTTGTAGGTTAAATCTCTTGCATTTGTTATTGTATTGCTATTATATTGCTTAATCTTGAAACCCTAGGTAGCAAGCACACAAGTAGGTCCTTGCTACATGTCCCAATGCTAGAGAAACTTGTTTTATCCATTGATTAAGGAAGATATAGCCTAGTCGTTGCTACACTAATCATCCTTTTTCTGAGTTAGCTTTGAGATATAGGTTGAACAAAGGTGACGTCCTAGGCCTAGTTGATTCTACACCTAGGGTTTTAACCTTTTAGGGTTTGAAGGGCCTTGCTCTTGCAACACCTTTCTCCCTTAGATTTGTGTTTTAAAGCTAGCCGTTTTGCTAAGAATATTTAAAGAAAGAGGAAGGAGCATGAGGCCTTGCTTAAGCAACACTGGAATGAGCCTCCTTCCCTTAGGGTTTTGATTCTAGGGCCTTTCCATTGCAACACCATAGAACCTAACTCTCTAGTCTTTAGATTTTGATCCTCCCAAGATCTTGCCCTTGCTTTTGACTCCATAATACCCTAAGGCACTGGTTTTTCTCTCCAACATTGAACTTTTTATGCAAAAAACAATCTTTCAAAAACTCTCAAATTTGAAACCCTAACTAACCCTAACGTCTACTAACCTAGCAGAAAATGATGACATCATGCCTTTATTAAGCTTTTGGTTGATAGAAAATATTGTGGCTTGATCGTCCAATGATAGACATTGATGCATTGATAATTTTCATTGGATAATTTGCAAAACGTTGGCTTCTTTTGTCTATTACACTAACCATATAGAAGCTTGACGTCATTCCTAGGATGTTGACGCAGCTACCTTTGCATATGAGCAATTAATGATATTTAATACAATTGATTAATTTAAGTATTGAATATTTTCATTATAGGCTATACCATTCCAGTGTTTATTGACAAGTAACATTATATGTCATTGCCATTATTGCAAACATTGACTTCGTCAATATTTACTGTTATTTATGCTCATGTACATTAAATATTGATAGTCATTGATTAATGACGTATTAACCACTGTTGCATGTACTAGTATCATTATTGTCTTGTCTCGCAAGCAAGTACCTTTTCTGTGGTTTATCTTCATTTGACTATCTTCTTGGCGGTAATCTGTGATGGGGAAACTAACCTTGATCCTTTAAGCCTTTTCCTTTCAAAACCCCAGATTGCCAGGGATGTCTCCCTTGGGCTTAGCCACCCTAAATAGAAAGAGCCCCCCATCGAGGTGACAGTGGGTGGGGAATCTCTTGTTACGCCAGTTTGACCCTTACCCTTCAGTTACTTGATTTAAAATACAAACTGAGTGATAACAGGAGGTTCTGGACATAAAGGCACTAGGAACGATACGGCTAAGCCTGGCAGCATAGGTGGATTTCAATATTTCAAAAGAAAAGACAATGAAGGAGTTGATGGACACATTGGCTAAACTGTATGAAAAACCCTCGGCGTCCAATAAGGTATTTCTAATGAAAAAATTATTTAATATGAAGATGTCAGAAGGTGGGTTTGTTGCAGATCATTTAAATGAATTTAATACAGTTACTAATCAACTAAGTTCTATAAAAGTGGACTTTGATGATGAGGTCAGGGCTCTTCTAATCTTGTGCTCATTGCCAAAAAGTTGGAATGGCTTGGTAATGTTTGTAAGTAACTTTGTCTCTGGTTCAAACACTTTAAAATTTGATGATGTTGTTGGTGTTATTATTAGTAAGGAAATGCAACGGAAAAAGCACAGATGAGACATCATGTAATGCGTCAAACATGGAGAACATGGGAAGACAAAATGATAGAGGAAAGGGCTCAGGGAACTACAAGAATTCTAGGAAGGGCAGATCCAAATCCAGATTTGGAAAGATAGAGTGCTGGAATTGTGGGAAGAAAGGACATCTAAAGAAAGACTGTAGAGATCCAAAGAAATAAAGAGATGGACATCAAGATAAAAATCAGGAAGAAAATGTAACAAGTGATGGGTTACAAGATGCTTTGATTATTTTTGTAGATAATATTTCTGAGTCTTGGGTAGTAGATTCAGGGGATTCATTTCATGCCACACCCCATATGAAACATTTTCTAGATTATGTTCAAGGTGATTTTGAACAGGTTCATTTGGGTGATGATGCACCATGCCAAATTGTTGGAATGGGAAAGGTAAAAATAAAGCAAAGCAATGGAAACCAATGGTTGTTGAAAGAGGTAAGACATATTCCAGATCTAAGGAAAAATCCAATTTCAACAGGTCAGTTGGAAAGTGGTTGTATATCCATATTTATAGATAAGGTGTGGAAGGTCACCAAAGGATCATTGGTGATAGAAAAAGGAGAGAAGGTAGGTAGATTGTATTTATGTACTGGTAATAATGACTCTTCTATCTCTTTAGCTTCTACATGAGTGGATACATCACTATGGAATCATAGGCTTGGACACATGAGTGAGAAGGGGATGTATATACTTTACAAAAGAAATTTGTTGCCAGATCTTAAACGAACTGATTTGGATTTCTGTGAGCATAGTGTTTATGGAAAATAGAAGAGAGTCATATTTCTCAGAGTTGGAAAACAAAAGAAGAGTGAAAGGTTAGAGATTCTGCATACATATGTATGGAGACCAGCTCAGGTATCATATCTTGGTGGCTCTTGTTATTATGTTACTTTTATTGATGATGCAACTAGAAAAACTTGGGTTTATTGCATTCGACAAAAAAATGATTTTTTTGATACTTTTGAGAAATGGAAAGATTTGGTTGAGAATGAGACGGGAAAAAGGTTGAAGTGTCTCATATCAGACAATGGAGGTGAATATTGCAGCAAGGAGTTTGATTATTACTATTCATACCATGATATTCATAGAGAGACGACAGTTCCAGGAACACCACAAGAAAATGGTGTGTCAGAAAGGAAGAACATGACAATCATGGATCATGCAAGGAGTATGAGATTGCATGTTGGTTTTCCCTTACAGTTCTAGGCAGATGTTGTTGATACTTCTATTTACTTAATAAACTAAGGACCTTCAAGCTATTTGGATGGTATAATTCCAGAGGAGGCATGGATAGGTAAAAAGGTAAATTATTATTTTTTGAAGAATTTTGGTTGTGAATCATTTGTCCATATTGATAAAGAAAATAGAACAAAGCTTGAGGAAAAATCCAAGAAGTGTACCTTTATTGGATACAGTGTTAATGATTTTGGTTATCACTTATGGGATTATGAAAATAACAAAATCATTAGGAGTAGAGATGTCATATTCAATGAGAAGGTCATGTACAAAGATGAGTTGCAGAGAAAGAAACAGGAAAAAGAAAAACCAGAATACACAATGCTTGAGAGATCACTGAAAATGAAATTCCAAAGGAACCAGAAAATCAAAATGTACAACAACAGGAGCAGTAGGTACCTCAAACTCCAACAAGTGTTTTTAGAATATCTACCAGGTTAAGTAGACCCCCTGAACGATACTCTCCTTCATTGTATTATTTATTGTTGACTGATTCTGGTGAACCAGAATGTTATGAAGAGGCAATGCAGGTAGACACCAAAAAGAAGTGGGAGCAAGGAATGAAAGAGGAAATGGGTTCCTTGGGATTCCCTGGTAAATAACCAGACTTGGGATTTGGTTCAGTTGCATGCAAGAAAAATAACATTACATAATAAGTGGGTTTACAAGTTGAAGGAAGAAGATGGAGGAAAAAAGAGGTACAAGGCTAGACTTGTTGTAAAGGGGTTTGCACAAAAGAAAGGTATATATTTTGATGAAATATTTTGTCTTGTTGTTAAAATAAATTCAATTAAGACTATTTTAAGTCTTGTGGAAGTAGAAGATTTTCATCTTGAACAGTTAGATGTAAAAAAAAAAATTCTCCATGGGGATTTGGAGGAAGAGATTTATATGGAGCAGCCATAGGGGTATGAGGTCAAAGGGAAGGAAAATTTGGTATGTAGGTTGAAGACAAGCTTGTATGGCCTAAATAAATCTCCAAGGCAGTGGTATTTGAAGTTTGACAGGTTTATGACAGAACAAGGTTATAGTATATGTCACTCTAATCACTGTGTTTATTTTAAAAAGATAGAAAATGGAAGCTATATTATCTTGCTATTGTATGTAGATGACATGTTTTTTGCATGGTCTAATATGCAAGATATAAATGTGCTCAAGAAGAAATTAGCTAATTCATTTGCGATGAAGGATTTGAGTGCTGCAAAGAAAATCCTTGGTATGAGAATAACAAGAGATAGGAAAAATCGTAAATTGACATTCTCTCAGGGTGAGTACATAGAGAAGGTGTTGGAGAGGTTTAGAATGCATAATGAAAAACCAGTTAGTACACCTTTGGCCAACCATTTCAAATTAACTAAGGAAATGTGTCTCAAGACACATGAGGAGATAGAATACATGTCTAGGGTCATGTATTCATCAGCAGTTGGCAGCTTGATGCATGTGATGGTTTGCACAAGACCCGATATTTCACATGCAGTGTGAGTTGTGAGCAGGTATATGAACAATATAGGTAAAGAACATTGGGAGGCAGTAAAGTGGATTCTCAGGTATTTGAGAGGTATTGCTACTCATGCATTATGTTTTGGAGGTTCAGACACTGATCTACAGGGATATGTTGATTCAGATATGGCAGGTGATACAGATAGCAGGAGGAGAACATGTTTTTACTATAGGTGGAACAACAGTAAGTTGTATTTCGAAACTACAAAAGGTTGTTGCACTTTCAACAACAACAACAAAGTATGTTTTTGTTACAGAGGCTAGTAAAGAGATGATTGGGTTACAGAGGTTTATGGAGGAATTGGGAAAGAAGCAGAAGAATATCAGGTTGCATTGTGACAGTGAGAGTGTCATTCATCTTAAAAAGAGCTCAGCTTTCCATTCAAATACCAAGCATATACATATTAGGTACCATTTCATATGATCCATCTTGGAAGATGGACATTTAAAGATGGAAAAGATACACACTAGCCAGAATCTTGCAGACATTTTAACTAAGGGAGTAACCAGGGAGAAACTGAGTT
Source organism: Picea engelmannii (assembly GCA_009831015.1). Classification (NCBI taxonomy): domain Eukaryota; kingdom Viridiplantae; phylum Streptophyta; class Pinopsida; order Pinales; family Pinaceae; genus Picea; species Picea engelmannii. Next base: position 74,351 of record ML809269.1, on the reverse strand, counting down.
CCTGCTCAGTTATATTTGGTATTCAAGAATGAATATGAAGATGAGAAATTTTCCAGGTCCAAGAAGGTTCATAGTCCAACAGATACAATAGTGGTGGACTTGTTGAGATCAGTCTCCAAGTGGGAGATTGTTGGTTATGTAGCCTGATTATATTCCTGATTCAGAGGTCTTTGTTTTCAGCCATGTTTATACTCCATGAAGACTTTACACCCCGGGAGAATGTACACTCCTCCACACGGGGGAGTGCAGAGGGGGGTTACCCACTCTGTGGGGTCCGGAGGTAAGCGGGCCCCTGAAGAAAAAATTTCCTTGTAAATCTATATTGTAATTTCATTGTAAATCTGGACTATTCATTATAAGGTCACAGATCTAACGATAGAATTTATGTTAGTGTTTTTTCCCTAAAAGGAAACCCTCTTTTATGATAGAAATGTATTGCGGCTATGTATCATTGCAAATATTGTATTCTAAGAGAGGAGATTGTGAGAGAAAGAAGAGGAAGTTACAGTGGGTGTGTTGTAGGTTGTATCCCTTCATTTGTTGGATAATAATAAAGGAAGGACCTGGAAATTTCTCTGGTGGATGTATCCCACACTAGGTGAACCACATATATCTGTGTCTCTATTATATTGTTTATCTTATGTGTTTTATTTCTGCATTTATTTTATTTTATTGCTCTGTGATCCTGTTTTTCTAACGTCGTTTCCACTTGGAATTAAAATAATAAAAAAGGGAAAGACAACAAACTACCCCCCAAAGAGCTCTAATTAATCCTAATACTAATCTAACTAAATGCAAACTAATCTAATCTAACTACTTCTAATCTATCTCAGGAGAAAAACTAAAAGAGTGAATACAGTGAAAGGTAATACCATCAGAACCAGAAATAGTTCATGTATTTTAATGATAAATGAAAGCAACAATGTTACAAATACACAGACAAATAGTTATACAATACATCCATAACATCATTTATGTACCCACAAGGAAACATGTGACAACATGAGCAGACATAACAGAGTGCAGAAATAGTTCATATAACAAAATTTTATGCTATTCAAGTAAAAGATAAATGCACAAAGAATAGTCTCATGTACATCCACCAAAATCGCATACTTCCAGAATGTCTCTTACTCTTTATTAACTCGGATATAATAGTATTGTATTTCATTACAAAGGGAAAAAGTCCCCTTTTACATTCAACGAGCTCTCTTTTATAAAACAAGAGAGACTCTTTAGATTTCATGGTTGTTCGTTTTGTTTTCCCCCAATTTCTTTGTACATTTTCAAAAATGTAGATGTGGAACTTACAAATAGAAGATGAAGAGACCCCTGGGTGGTTACATTCACCCTGTGGCACTTTACAAATAATATTTATTAAAATTATTATTCACTCAGTTGGTGGGCGTCGTTTTCCAAATTCCTTGAGTTATTATTGGAATTTATAGCTTTAGCCTATTGATTAAGATCTTTTTATATTCTTCTCCTCTGTCTCAAATTTTCATTGAGCTATTTCTTGTCTGATTTTGTTTCCTGTAGCTTGAGATATGACTGTTTGGAGTTTGCATCATCTGATCTTCAACTGAATTAAGTTTCCTTCTATGTTTTTCAATTTCAGACAATTTTCACTCAGTATATACTAACATTTGTGATCCCATATTGTTCCTCTCTTTCCCAGATTTCCATCGATCTATCTTGGGCCTCATTTCATTGCTTGTAGCCCTAGATATGGTTGTTTGAAATTTGCATGGTCATTTTTGTCCCCAAATCCGTGGTTTATTTTTTCTACATTTTTTGACATCTTTTGTCACTTGTTCAACCCGAATACCTCTACCACTATGTTCCTCTATCTGATACCTTTCCAATGAGGTATCATGGACCCAATTCTGACATCTGTAGTCCAAGTTATGCTTGTTTAAAGATCGTTGCTCAACAATCGTCAATCAAGCCTGTGGGTGAATCTTGACCGAGGATCCTTAACCTGCAAAAGAAATCCTACACACATAAGAAATTTCAACACTTAGCAATTTAAATGGTTCAGCCCCTAGATATAGTTTTCATAAGAACCTGGGCAGGTATAGGACTTGTGGCTTGTAGTATAATTTTAGCTAATTTTCCTTCTTTTTTAAATTAGGAAAATAATCAAAGAAAATAAAATAAAAGATAAAAAATAACAAAAATATTTACATTAATCTACATTATTTACAATTATTAAGAAAGCTAATAAAATTACCCCTAATCTACAATGAAATTTAAAATTAACTAAACTAATTACCTCCATTAATGTAAAAAATAAAAATTACTAACATTAAAACTAACAAAATGATAATAATTACCCTACCCCCCTATGGATTTGAACCTGTGACCTCCAAGGAGGAAATGAATGTTTTTAACCATTAGACCCATTCATGTTGTTTACTCCTCTCACCTACGAGAAACTAGTAATAAATGAAAATTAAAAAAAAAAAATAAAAAAATTAACAAATATATATATATATATAATATTTCCCCTCCCCCGCCTTATTGGACATAGTCCATCCCCCGCCTTATTGGACATAGTCCATATATATATTTCCTAGTTCCTCTATGTCAAGTGGTTGTAGCTCAATTGGTTGGGGTGGGGAGTTTTCTCCTCCCCGCCCAGGTTCGAGTCTTATCTATGCGACATGCTATTGTTTGTGAGCCAAATATTCTCGAAATACTTGACCCTCCTATGTTCTTCGGATTCCGGGGGGGATTATCGTGGACGTAGTGAGCTTTGCGCTATGAACCACAATAGAAAAAAAAAATTCTAAGTTCCTCGTCATCGACAATAATGAGCTCCACACTATCGACGATGAGCTCATTCCCAATGATGAGCTCACTTCCGACGATGAGCTCATTCCATTGATGAGCTCACTCCCGATGATGAGCTTACGTGACATTTAAACCACATTAAATAATATATTTGCAAGTAATGCACGTAAGGGGGGTTTGTCGTCGAGGTTGATTGGTAGAGGAGTGAGGGAACTCTTATGAATGCACGCTCCCCCGTATTATTATAATCCACCATCAAAATAATATATGTCCGTTGGGTCGTCGAAACATGTGTAGAGTATTGGGTCTTGGTAAATGTTGGTAACTTCCAATGACCAGGGTTTTGATGATGATGTGGGTTTAAGTCCCTATGGCACAGTAGAACATTAAAATAATATATTTCACCATGTGCACATTCTCCAATATATATGCAAATTAAATTATCCACAATGGCATGGTTGTTGTCGGGATGTAGGGAGGTGAGTCTCGGTAACTTTTCTATGGCTCTGACGACGACACTCTTGTGAGCTCAAATTAAGGATAACAAAAAGTTATATTATAATATAACACAATTATATTACATTATAATATATTAAATGTTCAAGGAAATATAGTTTCCATGCCATTCGGGAGGAGAAGAGCGAAATCCTAGAAAATAGGAAAGCCTCCCTAAAATTAAGGAGGTGTGTCTTGATCTTTGATTTTTCATGGGAAATGTTATAAATTATGTGTAAACACCAATGGGGATGGACCTAAGATAGTACTTAAGATTTTTTGTGGCTGAGGGAGAAATAAAAATCAAATTAAAACTAAATCAAAAGAAAAGAAAAAAAAATAATTAAATTTACAATGAAAAAAGTAAAAAAAAAAACGAAAATTTGGTTTTGTTTTGTCTTTTAAATCCATTTATGAGAAAAAGGATGTACATGTTGGTTAAATGGTTAGTTTATTTAACATAAATGGTTTTCCTACGTAAAAATGAATTTACCCCGTGTAAATAAATGTTAATATGAATTAGTTTCCCCCCTAGTAAAAGGAAATACCTATAGTAATTCTGGGAAAAAACCATGGGCAATACCATATGGATTTTCAAAACCATGGGAAAAATGAATATAAATTAAAATTAAAAATAAAAAAATATACAAAAAATATGTACAAAAGAAAAAATTAAATTAAATTACAAGTTAGAAAATTAAGCTCAAATTACAGAAGTCAAGGTTCCACTGGTCAGGGTTCCACACCTAGGGGCCGAAATTTAGAAAAAGATGTATAATGTAAAATTTAAGAAACCAAGCGTTATGGAGAGGAGAAAGGTCATATAGTGATGTGTTGGCATGTTTACAAGCAAAGTGTTCTTGTCATTGATGGCAAGAATAGCAGCAACGATGGCATGTCTATAGACAAGAACAACAATGATGATGGCATGTCTATAGACAAGAACAACATCGACGATGGTATTTCTATAGGCAAGAAAAGAAGCAATGATGGCATGATTACTGGCAGAGTGTGCAATCAAATCTCAGGATGATTAGTGCAAAGTTTCACTCATAGCACAAGTGTGCCATAGGGCCAAGGTTAACTTCACTGCCAAAGCTCAGGAGAGATAGCGTTTTTCAGAAACGCAGATGAGTCCCAAAGTCATCAGGACTCGTAGAAGGATCAAAGGTTGAGGCCTTTGACACTCAGAAATTTTTCCAATTCATGAGGAAGTGTAAGATCGGGAGGAGGAGTGATAGTGGTCATTGGATCACCAATCCTGAATACCTGATGTCCATTAAATCAGCGTCCAGTGACCAGAGGAAGCACAAAGGAGAAGTAAAAATTTGATTCATTGGATCTGAGCACCGAGGACCAACAGTCGTTGGATCCATTATAACTATGAATAGGATAATGGTCGAGATCCATCCTCCAACTCCGTGAAATACGAAGTCGCGATGAGATTTGAGTCGTTGGATCCAGAGGACATGTGGCGAGAGAGAAGCATTTTGTTGACTCGCGAACTGGAAAATTCAAAGGTGAGAATTGTAGGAACTCGTAATGTCTGATTTTGCAAGTTGATCTAGACCGTTAGATCATGGGGAGTTGTGAGTCATTGATTGGACGCTCACAAATATCGAGAAGGTGGGAGGCAAATAACCGAGGAGATGGGAGTCGCAGCAATCCTAGTCATTCATCTGGGAAGGACACGTGGCAGCCGATAAAGGAGATTCGCAGAATCAAGAATAAGAAGAACTGCATCGAACAGTCCTGAGATATCACGAAGTCTGATTTTTCGATATTGATGACAGTCGTTAGATCGAGGAATTTTGTGGGTCGTTGATTTGGAGCAGGTTTCGAAAAATCGGAAGTCGGAAGAAGGGAGGTGAGTAGTCCTCCAACTTCGTGAAATGCGAAGTCTCGATATGATCTGGGTCATCGGATCACTGAGGATCGTGGGTCGTTGATCTAGAGCATGTTTCAGAAAATTGAAAGTCGGGAGAAGGGAGGTGAGTAGTCCTCCAACTTCGTGAAGTCCCGATAAGATTTGGATCGTTGGATCACAGAGGGTTGTGGGTCTTCGATCTGACACAGAGCGTTGAATCGGGAATCGAGAGTTGGAAGAGTCAGGGTTGGCTCACATTCAAACACCCGACACGCAAGGTCACAATTTGATCACAGCCACTGATCAAAGGGAGAGCATGGACCGTTGATCTGGCACGATGAAGAACGAAGTCCGAGTTCTCGAAGAAGAGATCTAGACCGTTGAAATACGGAAGATCGTGGATCGTCTATTAGGCAACCTCCAAAACATGAAGTTGCGAAATGATTTGGGTCATCGGATCATAGATGATCGTGGACCGTTGATCTGACACAAGCGTCGATTCAGAAGTTAGGGTTGTGGTCACAGCCAATGGTCACATCAGCAAAAGAGAAGGGAAGGATCTAGCATTTCTAAGCTCCACCTCGGAATTTCATGAGTTGGGAAAATCGAGGTGACTTGCAGCTGATCACCTGAAACACGAAATCGTGAAACGACTGTTGGATAGGCATATGCTCACCGTCGATGGTCATGTGAAAGGAAGGGGCTTAGCCAGAAAATATAGCGCCCACTGTGTAGATTTCTTAAAAATGGAAAAGGCATCAAAGGGATGAGTGCGCGGAGGTTTTCTCAGTAACGACCAGAACAGAGTGATTGCATCTGCCATAGAATTCAAGGAGTTGTAGGGTGATCGCCAGAGGAGCCAAAGATTCTTGTGGTAATTGCCAGTGGAATGAAAACTCATCATAGATACAATTGATAGATGGGAAAGTGTTGAATTCTGTAACTATAACAGAGAGGATAATCTCAACTATGATAAAGAAGATGAAGGGTCACACTGCTAGAAATAGGCAAAGAATCTTAGGAACAACCACTGATGACGAATAGTCTCAGCATAACAGCCACTAATGAAGAAAAAACTCGGGATAATTTCCAGAGAGGATGAAGCGTTAGGTGTATGATCTGGAAGAGGACTTGGCATGATAAATATACACATAATAGAGAAGATATGGTTGCTTCTTTTGATACTTATTCATGCGGGTAGAAGCATACAGTGCGCAGTAGCTGAAGCGCACGGAAGAGGCATAGTGCATAGAATGGCGATGGTGCATAGAGCATAAAGCGCAAAAGAAAGACATAGAACAGAAATGCATATCTGAGAGAGGAAGAGAAAGTTGAGGTGTGCATGTAGAGACAGAGCATAAGAACAGAAAGTGCAAGAATATGCGAGCAAGAAGACATTGATGCAGGCAGAGCAGAGCAGTGTAGTAGAACAGTGATAAGACTGGTAAGACATTGTTAAATACTGTATTAGTGTGATAAATTTATGTAAAGCAAAGATTTATATTTCAGGGTGGTAGGGTGGTGCTAGGAAGGACTGTTGTTCTCAAAGTTTCAAGTGGGTTCTTGAACACAGGGAGTTGTAGCTTCCATTTGGTTGTAGCCAGAAAAACCAAGGTGGTAGGGTGGTGCAAGGGAGAATTATTGTTCTCTATTATACAAGTTTGTGCCTGTGTGACTGGAAGTTGATGCTTCCATCCAATTGATGCTGGAACATTCAGGGATTTGGTGCTTCCATCTAGTGGGTGCTAGAGAATCCAGAGAGTTGGTGCTCTCAGCAAGTTGCAGCTTGTATAGGTTGGTGCCTGTGTGTCTGGAAGTTGGTGCTTCCTTCTAGTGGGTGCTAGAGAAACTAGAGAGTTGGTGAGGTAGTAGCCTCAAAAGGAGTTGGTGCTCATAAGAATGACACTGTACAAAAAATAAAGACGACTTATCATTTCAAGAAGAAGAGGTTTTCTCCCTTTATGATTTTCCTCGGGAATATCTATCTCTGTATATTTCATGTGTGTGATTGATGTTGAATATTCTATTGCTTACTTCCTTGCATTATTGTGATAATCATTGAGTGTTCTGTAATGAGTTTTAAATGGGCATAATTGTTTAAGCACCGTAACATCTGATTCACCCCCCCTCTCAGTTTTCCAACATGATGAAATATATGGTGATTAAGTTGCAACAAAGGGAAAGTGATGGAGGTGAAGTATACAACACTTTGTGTGACGATTTAATGTCACAAGTAGCGACAAGTGGGAACACGACATTGTTGACCAAAATATTTGATCACCTAGATTTCCTACTCTTGGAATAAATAAATAAAAATCATATGAGAAGAAGGAAATTTTGGTAGATTATCATTAATTGTGTATCCCTCAGTCTCAGCTTCGTCACACATTTTTTGGATTCAAAATATGAGTTTGTATGCTCAAGATATCCAGGTTTTTGTCTAACCGCCCAAAAAAATGTATTTTTCCATGTGCAACATAACTAAGATATTCTCATAACCATGATTATATTATTGGAACCATGACGATTTTCTTGAAACCACACTCCATTTTATTGGTCCTCCGTACTTAGCATTTTCTTGGTTCTCTATCCACGTTTTCCCACTTTCCACACTTAGTCTAATTTTATTTTGTGGGGCTACATCCCCATTAACCTTACCCTCGCTCTCCATCCCCATACTCCTTCTCCTCTCCTCTTACCTCCTTTTCCCATACTTAACCATTTTTTAATCCTTCCTCACTCCCTCATGCGAACCTCCTCCATGCGGACCTACTCTCCTCACCTCCCCTCACTCTGCATATGCATCCCTCACTCCCTTATTTATCATTCCTCGCCTCCCTCCTTCCACACTCTCATCCCTCTCCCATTTCTCCAACACTTAACCATATTTCCTAATATTTCACTCACCCAACCACATTATGACACATGGCAGTGCACTATTTGTTACACATAACATCCAATGAGAATGCTACACATGGCAACATATGGAGGGATGACAAATGGTAGACATATGGCACCATACAACTTGTGACACATGAGAACGAATGGATATATGACACATGGCATATTATTGACCTATCATGTGAATAAAAATGGCAATATTTGGACTGTTGACTCATCATGTTGACTGGGCATGAGGTGGAGGCTGACTAGGTATTTAAAATATTAATTAATTAACTAATTTCCTATGGATGCTCGAATTCTAAAGTCTCCAAAGTATCCTATTAACTCACATTAGGTGTATGATACACCTTTTTATATATACCATTAATTCTCTAAGAGTCCCATGCATGTGGGATTAATATTTTATGAACAAATGGCGAATTCAAATCAAGGGCCCAACTTGCCCAGTGAAGATCGATCAATGACTGTTGAGCGTTAATCTTTTGAAGGTCATATATTGAGATCCAGGAGTCGGAGTTATGAAAAATTTACCTCGTTGGAAAGGTAATTAGATGAGGAAGATCATGAAATGGGTTTCAAGAGCTGAAATTGGCCATGATGCTCTCGGAATTTGAAAGAATGGTCAGCTTATTTTTTATGATTTGATGATAGATCGCTTGGAACCTCAACTTCTCGAGGTCATATCTTGAGATCCAGGACTTCAAATTGTGCTCAGGAGGACTTGTTGGAGTTATGAGATGATGATTATTGCATATATGCATATATAATGTTTTACATGGCTTAAAAGGTGAATATATTACTCAAAAAAATAAAACACAATCTTCTTTTATTAAAGGCAGTCAAATTGAAAATTTTGAAAATAAACTTTATTAAAGGGACAAGTGGGCCCTACTTGGAGGCATTGTTGGTTGTGGAGCATGATTATCTTCCTGATGCATAGTTCCTTTGCTTTCAGTCGTGTCTATACCCCATGAAGTATTTACACCCCAGAAGTATGTACACTCTTCCACACGGGGGAGTGCAGAGGGGGGGTACCCCCTCTGCGGGGTCCGGGGGGTCCATCCCCCCGGCTGGGGGGTCTGGGGGAAAGCGGGCCCCCAACGGGGGTTCAGGGGTAGCGTCCCCCGATGGGGGTTCAGGGGCGAAGACCCCGAAGCAAAAATTGCCTTATAAAAGTATATTGTAATTTCATTGTAAATCTGGACCGTTCATTATAAGGTCGCAGATCTAACGGTAGAGATTATGTTAGGGTTTTTTGCCCTAGAAGGCAACCCTCTTTTATGAGGGAAAT
>ML809269.1:44587-60596 GCA_009831015.1 Picea engelmannii | reverse complement strand
CTTCAAGATTGAAGATGAAGATGATAAATTTGCCAGGTCCAAGAAGGTTCAAAGTCCAGCATATACAGCAGCAGTGGAGTTGTTGAGATCAGTCTCCAAGTGGGAGATTGTTGGTTGTGGAGCCTGATTATCTTCCTGATGCATAGGTCCTTTGCTTTCATCCGTGTCTATACCCCATGAAGTATTTACACCCCAGAAGTATGTACACTCTTCCACACGGGGGAGTGCAGAGGGGGGGTACCCCCTCTGCGGGGTTCGGGGGGTCCATCCCCCTGACTGGGGGGTCTGGGGGCAAGCGGGCCCCCAACGGGGGTTCGGGGGCAGCGTCCCCCGATGGGGGTTCGGGGGCGAAGCCCCCGAAGCAAAAATTGCCTTATAAAAGTATATTGTAATTTCATTGTAAATCTGGATCGTTCATTATAAGGTCGCAGATCTAACGGTAGAGATTATGTTAGGGTTTTTTGCCCTAGAAGGCAACCCTCTTTTATGAGGGAAATGTATTGCGACTATGTATGAGAGTGAATATTGTATTCTGAGAGAGGAGACTGTGAGAGAAAGAAGAGGAAGTTACAGCGGGTTTTGCTGTAGGTTGCATCCCTTCAATTGCTAGATAATAATAAAGGAAGGACCTGGCAATTTCTCTGGTGGACGTAGCCCACACTGGGTGAACCACGTAAATATGTGTCTCTCTCTTATTGTGTGTCTTCTGTGTTTTTGTTTCTGCATTTGTTTTATTTTATTGCTCCGCGGTCCTGTTTTTCTAACAGACATGAATTTCAATGACATGAATCATTAATGATATTTCAATCAAACATTAATTAAAAGTGATTTACTCCAAAAACGAATCATGGAAAGATCTACAAAGGAAACCCTAACTACCTCAAGAACATGGAAAGCAGATTTTTAAAAGGGCAAGAGAAGGCATTATGTAGAGGTTGGTAGTCGAAGGTTTCTATAGTGGTGAATAGTATACAAGAAGCAAAGCTTTATCTTTCCAAAATTATTTAAATTGGTCTACTAAAACTTTCCTCCCTACATGTTCTTCTTTATGTTTCTTTCCATCAAATCTTTCATATATTGTCATAAAAACAAGAAGATTTAGGTATGATCAGTTATTTCTCAAAAGTCTTCGATCATCTTGTAATATTTTATGTCTAGGGGAACAAGATCCCTCCTTGTAAAATGTAAATTTCAATTTAATTACAGTTTATCAATTTTTCATTGAGATTGTTGAGGCTGTTGAGACAACTTTATTTTTCTGACAGTGTTAAATTTGTCACATGTGGGATATTATTATTGATTCCTCTACAGAGAGCTATTTTGGGGCATAACTTTAATGACCTCTCAAGACTTGATATTTTGAACGTGAGATTTTTAAAGTGTGCCTATCATATTCTTTATTGATTTTTAATGATGCACTCTTCTAAAGTTCTATGATGACATGTCCATATTTGTTTTCCATTCTTCTTGCAATGTAATAGCAGATTCCAGGTTCATTTTATCTTACAAGAAAGAAAGAATATATGTTGAATGGAGACTCCAAAACCTTATAGAAACAAAACTCTGTTAAAACACTTCATCTTGTCTTTTATTTAAATGATCTTATGTATATTTGTATAACTGTATATAAGGGTTTTACATTTGTATATATTAGCTTTATTGGAAGATATATTAGGGTTTTCTCTTTATCATTCACCCTTTACATTCATTGAAAATCCATACAAATAATATTCCAATATTTCAGCCAAAGAGGAGTACCACCTCTCCAAAAATGAAGGGGGATTCATATCCTCATGAGGTTGACCTTAAGACCATAAAACGGTCTTGTAGATCAAAAACTTTCTAACTCCATTAGGGGACGATTTATTTTCAATATATCTAGGCCTTTGTCTCAGATATTATTGAAGAATCAAAATCTCCATGTTTCAGAGTTTCAAAAAGAAGATTCAAGAAGAGTGTTGCTTGTCCTATATGCATCTGAATTATAAAAAGATTGGCTAGATATATTGGAATGACCTCAAAAAGAGATAAGAACCATTAAAGGTTCCAGAGAATGCATTCCCTGCTGATTCCATTGAAAAAACTCTTCAATACTCTGACAACTCTATTGGAAAGATTTAAGAAACTCAAGAAAATCCTCACGACAACTCCACCAAAGAACTTATTTAATGTTGTGATACTACTTTTCCTTCTTCACCAAGACCATTATTGGCTTTACAAGACTCATCAAAACAAATAATTATCCAAAGAAGGAGGTGATTTCATATAACCCCTTTAAATATTCCAGAAGTAGATTCTCAAATGCCAAACATTCCTATTGACAATTTTTCCACATTCTTTGGGAATACTTCAAAGGATGCAGAACAACACTTGTTTAAATTCAAAATCACATGTGATGTTTTCAATCTCACTGAAGACAATATTACATGTCGATTATTTTTATAAAATCTGTGTGGGGATGCTCTTCAATGGTACTATCCATTGCTTCCTGGGACCATTACTAGTTGGGATGTGTTGGAAAACTCATTTGTTGAAAAGCTCATCCCAAGAATGCACTCGTATGCCCTTTATAATTTTTTTGATGTTGTTTCCCACCCACCCATTCCCATGTGGACACAAGGCCATGAAGTGAATGATTTGAAAAAAAATTATAATCAAACATTGGAGAAATTTTCGGAATCAAGTCATATCGATGAAAATTAAAATGAGAATTTCAATCGCCAAGTGAAATATTTTAGCCTCTCATATACTCCATATGACGATTCTTCATGCAACAAGTTTGAAATTGAAATTGAGGAGCCTTCACCAAATGCACAAGTAGATTTCAACCAACATACTCATATGGAAGATATTGTAATAGATGATGAAAAGTCACAAGAGCATTGGTAACAAGAACAATTGGTGGAAGAAATTAATCTTGAGAACAATGATGTGCAAGATTCGCATTGCATAAAAGAAGAATTATTTCAAGGCATAGTTGATGAATCAAGAATCTTGGATGTAGTCAATGATAAGGAAAATTGTGAAATTGTTTCCAAATTGGAAACTCCTCATTCAACCGAATATAGTAGCATTCTTGAGCAACCAAGAATTTATTATATCGAAACATTGTTTCAAAGAATTGTGGACCAATCAATGCCATCAGAGGCTTAGCACATCTAGTTCAGTTTTTCTCCAGCACACTTTGAACACGCTCCTGTCTCTTTGGTATGAGTCATGATATGTTTCCTAATTCTGAAGTTCATTCCACATATCAACTAGATGCTTCAATGGATCCATTGGAAATCTACCTACACCTAAAAGTGTCCCTTTATTTCAAGTAGCATAGGGTAGGTAGATCTAATTTGTACATAGTTTATTTCTTCAATCAAATTTTTGCACGATAAAGCAATCACTAAATGGAGGCAATGTTTGATGATGACTTAATGAACCAATGGATGAAGAATTACAAGAATTTATTTTGAATATGACTCCATATCCCAATGGAGAAGGAAACCAAACCAGGATTCTGGATTCTCAACAACCCACGGGAGGTCAACATCCCACGATTGGAGCCAGATGTTGATCAAAAAATTTGATCACCTAGATTACCCGCTCTTGGAATATATATATATATATATTAGCAAAAGGAAATTTTTCTATATTATCAGTTCACAGTGTATCCCTCAGTTTCAGCTTCATCACGCATTTTTCGAATTCAAAATACGAGTTTGTATGCTCAAGATATCCAGGTTTTTGTCTAACCGCCCAAAAGGCATATTTTTCCATGTGCAACATAACTAAGATATTCTTGGAACCATGACGATTTTCTTGAAACCACACTCCATTTTCTTGGTTCTCCATCCCCATTTTCCCACTTCCCAGACTTAGTCTAATTTTCTTTTGCGGGACTACCTCCCCATTGACCTTACCCCGCTCTGCATTCCCTTACTTCCTTTCCTCTCCTCTTACCTCCTTTCCCCATACTTAACCATTTTTTAATCCTATCTCACTACCTCATGCGGACCTACTCTCCTTGCCTCCCCTCGGTCCTCATCCCTCACTCCACATCTGCATCCCTAACTCCCTTATTTCTCCTTCCTCACCTCCCTCCCTCCTACCACACTCTCTCCCTTCTCGCATTTCTCCAACACTTAACCATATTTCCTAAGATTTCACTCACCCAACCACATTATGACACATGATAGTGCACTATTTATTACACATGGAATCCAATGAGAATGCTACACATGGCAACCTATGGAGGCATGACACATGGCATCCAATGAGAATGCTACGCATGGCATACATATGGCACCATACAACTTGTGACACAGGAAAATGAATGGAGATATGACATGTGGTAGATTATAGACCTATCACATGAAGATTATAGACCTATCACATGAAGACACATGGTGAAATTTGGACTATTGACTCATCATGTTGACCAAGCATGAGGTGGAGGTTGACTAGGTATTTTAAATATTAATTACTTAACTAATTTCCTATGGAAGGTCAAATTCTAAAGTCTCCAAAGTATCCTCTTAACTCACATTAGGTGTATGATACACTTTTTTGTATGTACCATTAATTCTCCAAGAGTCCCATGCATGTGGGATTAACATTTTATGAACAAAAGGCGAATTCAAATCAAGGGCCCAGATTGTCTGGTGAAGATCGATCAACGATTGTTGAGCATTAATCTTCTATAGGCCATATTTTGAGATCCAGGAGTCGAAATTGGGAAAACTTTACCTCGTTGGAAAGGTAACTCAATGAGGAATATTGTGGAATAATTTTCAAGAGCTTAAATTGGCCATGATGCTCTCATAAATTGAAAGAAAAATCAGCTTAATTTTTATCATTTGATGATAGATCTGCTTGGAACCTCAACTTCTTGAAGTCATATCTTGAGATCCATAACTCCAAATTGCACTCAGAAGGAATCGTTGGAAATATGAGATGATGAATATTGCATCTGGAATGTTTTACATGGCTGAAAGGGAGAATATATTACTTAGAAAATTAAAACACAGTCCGCTTTTATTAAAAGCAGTCAAATTGAAAATTTTGAAAATAAAGTTTATTAAAGGAACAAGTGGGTCCTACTTGGAGGCATGAATTTCAATGACATAAGTCATTAATGAGATTTAAATAAAACATTAATTAAATTTGATTTACTCCATAAAGGAAGCATGGAAAGTTCTAGAAATGAAACCCTAACTACTTCAAGAACATGGAAAGTGTATTTTTAAAAGGGCAGGAGAAGGTATTATGAAGAGGTTGGCAGACAGAGGTTTCTACAATGGGGAAGAGTCTGCAAGAAGCAAAGCTCTATATTTCCAAGTTTCTTTGAATTGGCCCGTTAAAACTTTCCTCCCTACATTTTCTTCTTTTTGTTTCTTTCCATCAAATCTTTCATGTATTGTTAGACAAACAAGAAAATTTGGGTTTGAGCAGTTATTTCTCAAAATTCTTCAGTCATCTTGTAATATTTTATGTCTAGAGGAACAAGATCCCTCCTTGTAAAAAGGGAATTGTAGTTTAATTATAGTTTATCAATTTTTCATTGAGATTGTTGAGGCTGTTGAGATGACTTTCTTTTTCTGACAGTGTTAAATTTGTCACATGCAGGATATTAATATTGATTCCTCTACATAGAGCTATTTTGGGGCATAACTTTAAAGACCTCTCAAGACTTGATATTTTGAGAGTGAGATGTTTAAAGTGTGCCTATCATATTCTTTATTGATTTTTAATGATGCACTATTCTAAATTTCTCTGATGACATGTCCATATTTGTTTTCCATTCTTCTTACAAAGTCATAGCAGATTCCAAGTTCATTTAATCTTACAAGAAAGAAAGAATATTTGTTGAATGGAGACTCCAAAACCTTGTAGAAACAAAACTATGTTGACACACTTCATCTTATCTTTTCTTTAAATGATATGATGTATATTTGTATAACTGAATATAAGGGTTTTACATTTGTATATATTGTATTTCTCAGAAGATATCTCAGGGTTTTCTCTTTAGCATTTAGCCTATACATTCATTGCAAAACCATACAAAGAATCTTCCAATCTTTCAGGCAAAGAGGAGTACTACCTCTCTAAAAATGCAAGGGATTCATATCCTTGTGAGGTTGACCTTAAGACCATAAAAAAATCTTGTAGATCAACAAACATCAACCCCAACCAAGTGCACATCTTAGGTTAGTCCACTCAATATGCACATCTAAGAGGGTGGACATGATCATATCATGAGGAGCGAGAGTACAATTGGGTCAAGGAAAAGGTCCTTACATCATACCACCATGTATGCAATAGATAGAGAACAAGCATCAAACAATGGTATGGCAAGGACTCACAATCAAGAGTATGAATGGGATTTTGGTATGGGTTATGGCGAGAGGTACAAGGTGTTTGTATAATTTTTCCTATTCTTACTTTCTCCCATGTGTAAAAGGAAAGGAACATAATGGATTATGGAATTTCCAAAGTAGGTATTCATATGCCTCATGGGTGGTGGTACATATAGGAGGAAAGAAAAGGCTTGGTGTTTGATTACTATCATCCTCCATTTCATGATTCTCTATAAGAAGCTATTATGAGAATGAGTCTAATCTAGAATTTTGTGTTGATCTATAGGATTTATTTAGTTTTATTTGAATGCTTACACTATTTGAAAATGTTATGTAAATAGGCATCATTCCCTATAATTAATTATGAGAACTCCATGAAGCTTATCAAGCACTCCTAGTGATTCTAGCATGGGGTATCTAATGGACAAGAAATGTCGGCTGATTTGAAGATGGGAAAACTCTTCCTACCGATGTGAAATTCAGGGCCTCAATATCTTAAATAGTTTCCCATGGTTGAAATTGGACAAGCCTCCTAGGAAATTTTTTGCATAGGTGGTGAATAGAGAGGGTGCTTGGGCATATTTCAATGGAGCTGTTCAAGGAGATCCTTATTGATGTGGGGTATGGGAAGCGATTTTTCTTAATGATAATTATATTCTAAGATTCAAGGATGGACTAGGATAGGGAACTAACAACTTTGCATAGCTAATGGATTTCAAACTTATTCTTCTACTAGAAGATGAAAGAGGGATCTTGAGGCTCCAATTTTTTGGTGATATGCTTGTGATCAAATGGATGAGGAAGGAACAAAACTGCCTAAATATGCTTCTACAACCGTTATTGGAAGAGGTACAAGGTGTTTGTATAATTTTCCACATTCTTACTTTATCCCATGTGTAAAAGGAAATGAACATAACATATGATGGAATGTCCAAAGTAGGTATTTATATACCTCATGGGTGGTGGTACATACAGAAGGAAAGAGAGGGCTTGGTGTTTGATTACTATCATCCTCCCTTTCATGATTCTTTATAAGAAGATATTATGAGAATGGATCTAATTTAGAATTTTGTGTTGATCTATAGGATTTATTTAGTTTTATCTGAATTCTTATACTATTTGGAAATGCTATGTAAATAGGCATTGTTCCCTATAAATATTTATGAGAACTCCATGAACTATTTAGATTTTTACATATTTTTTGTTGTTGGTGTGAGGGTATTTTTGATGAGGTTGTATTGAAGTTTATTTGTAAGTGATTAATGAGATAAGAAACCTCTATATTTGAGGATAACTTTGGAGTTGAATGCTATATTACTACAATGTTCATAGATCATTTGAAAAATGTAATTTATTCATTGAAATAAAATTATGATATTTTTTCCATGGAAAATATGTGTGTGTGTGTGTGTGTGTGTGTGTGTGTGTGTGTGTGTGTGTGTGTGTGTGTGTGTGTGTGTGTACACATATAGTTCTTAGACACACACACACACATTTAATTTTTTTTCCCTAAGGAGAAAATTAAGGTATTTCATTAATCCAACCAAAAATTGCCCGAAAGGGTATATATAGAGAAACTTCTATGAACAGCTTACAAACCAAAGCTTGAGTATTACTAAAAACACAGAGAATGGGATTGAAACTAAAAAAATAGCGACCTCTACAAGAGCCATTATAACATGAATTCATATGGGAATCTCATATTTAAGCCATCACGGAAAAAGAGACCAAAAGGCATTAATACATATTCATTGTAGTAGTATGATAAATGAATCGAAGGATTCCTACCAAATTCTTAACCAAACATATAACCATCTCACAACATGTGAGAATATTTTGGGATATCTTATCCCATACCCTATAGTCTACTATCTTCATCCATGGCACTTTGTAATTCAATATGAGCTATAAGTGCATAAGTTGGGTGGAGAGGAAGACAACATAATTGATGGATTCATTTTGGGTTTAAATATTTACATTGTTTACCTGAGACCTCATAAGTGGAAGAAACTAGATCTCAAAGAGAGTCAAAGGGATCCTGCAAGGAAATATTGTTTGAATCAATAGAATTGGACGAACACCTTGTCTCAACCCTAATCAAGTCAAGAAACATAATCTTGAAGTCTCAATTGTGACTAGTGGGAAGGATTTTTCATTTTCTTCCATTTGAGAGAGCTCTCCTAGTGATTTATCAATCAATGAATCTTCTCTATAACTCAAAATTTTCATCTTTGAACCTGAAAAGGAACTTGAAGGACACGACAACCCTCCAATTGAGGCAAGGAAACATGCAATCCTTAGATATGAACCTTCAAAGCTTCACTTTGCAACTAACCACTTGAGGCAAGAGACACAAAAAATCGCATCACCTCCTAGCCACTCCACCAATGGAACCTTGAACAAAGAAAACTGAGTAGAACATTGACCTTTAGAAACACCTAATATTATGCTCAACTTATCTTGGTCACTAACACCATGCTCAGGACCTCCAATCCTATATTTAATATGGATATATAAGCCTTATTCTAGGTTATAAATAACTTTGGTTAGCCCTAAAATTGCTCTTCATCCCTCTGATAAATATATATTGTAGATAGAATAACAATCTAAATCCTCTCACCTACAAATACTGAAAATCCATCTCACCAAATTGAAGTTGTGGGTCCTCAACCTATGAATAAATAATGGAATTAATTTTCTAGTTAGGGTCTTCTAATAACAATCTACGATCCTCCACCTCATATGCTTCTACTACTAAGAATGACACCTATAAACCTATCTCACCAGAACTAGTAATTCCCTTCTCTCTTTTTTGCATTGATTCCACTGAAGAGTTTGAGATCCTAACCCTTGCATTTATATCCTAACTACCAAAACCTTGAGGGTCTCTACAAATCACCCACAAGATCCCCAGAGGGTGAATGAGATGCATTAATAATTCCTCACTTTAGGTCATAACCATATTTTGACTTGGGACATTTCCTCTTTTCCAAAACCTTCCTAGGGAAACCACAATACAAGTGACCATGGGCATGATAGAACTAAAAGTGGAATGGAATATTTTCATATTCTAAGATCTCAACCCATATTTGTTCACCCATTAAAATATTATTTCCTTTGGGATATCAACTATCAAAGAGGTCAAAAAAATAATGTGATGTGTATTGTAAGGCCCTAGCCTTGAATGGCTTCAGGTACCTCTACTGCATGATCATATCAGTGGTCATTGACCAACACTGATGGACATAATGGAAGGTTGATGGATAGAGGAGTAAGTTTTGGGTGCCCTTTCACAATGGAAAGTTTCACGATAAACATGTCAAGTTCCCTTGTTCAAACTAGGTGCACTGTAGACCTTGGCATCTTGCATTAATAGGACACACCAAGAGAATATTGGAAGGGAACTCGGTGAGGGAAGGAAAAGAAATTTATCACGGATGACCTCATCCACAAGCATACAATAAGCATGAAAAACAAAGTGGCTAAGAATAACTAATTGGCTTATAAATGAATTGGGCTCACTCAGATGGGTGCATTTGGTTGAGTGCATGTCGACTGGGCATACTTAGTTGGGTGCAATTGGATGTGGGTGCACCTTTGAAAGAGTAAATATGTGTGGAACTTGCAACATGGCACCATTAGATGCAAACTTCTATAGACAGTTCATGTGGGTTCATTTGAATTGAACAAGTGGGCACTTAGGTCCACCTTAGAGTTGAAGAGGCTTGCAAGTATAAGGTAAGTCTCATATAAAAAGGAGGATGCCTCAAAAGTTATAAGGAATTCAAGAAGTCATTCACACAAGGGTACATAAGAGCTTTGTGATAGTGATAAGTTCTAGGGTTGGAACAATAGGGTAAATTGTGTTGGCTAAGTGAAAATAAGAAGAAGACAAGACTTGTAGGAGTTAGGCATATGGTTGCTTCAAGGGTTGGATTGAAAATCTTGTAGGAAGTTTTACCTTTTGTAGTTTTAGTATGTAAATGAGTCGTGCATATTTGGTTGCACTCCTCTATTTCACATTATAACATCATTCATCTAAATAAAATTAAGGAAACCACCTTGGGTGCCACCTATACATGTGTGTTATGGAATCTTTATTTTGTTGAAATGTTATTGTCCCTTATAATGCATTGATTTGGGTAAGTATTGAATAATTTTCTAAGTGTAAAGTATTGTTGGGATGTTTCAAAGGTCACAGTTGGATGTGTGCCTATTATTGAATGAACTTGGTTGAGTAAGACTTAGTTTCTTTTATAGATTGTATTTTAAGCCAAATTTATGGGTAGACCTTAAGTGAAGAGGCATGGTCTAGTTGTAGTAGGAGTAGGTTGGCCAAGACCCTGCAGTCAAGGAAAGGTAGTGCCACATGACCTCAAGTGTTGAAACAAACTTCGGAGAAACTCAAGTTTGCAAAGGAAAATTCAAGCATACTATATATACATGGCATGTGGTATATGAGCATACTCTTCACCACTTGTTGAAGGAAAGATGGAATCATGGTGGAAAATTTGGCTAGCAATGTTGCTCTTCACCATTATCCCTATTGTGACAACTATTATCAAAGCATCTTGGGCACTCTTCTTCATGTATAGGTGTACTTGAGACAAGGAAACAATATTTGGGATGAGTTTCCAAGTACCCACTAGAGTGAATTAAAGACTAGAAAGCATAGACTTAGAGCTTCGACACAATAAGAATCCAGGACAGTCATCTGCATGGTGATTTCTCTTGTTGTTTCAGTGACATTGCATCTTGAGAGAGAAAGGTGAGACAAGTATTTGAGACTTGAGTAGAATTTTTAGAGGTTCCTGGAGGGCCAACCCACTTTTGGGTTCGGACATGGAAAATAGAGAAAGAGTCAAGGAATACCAAGATGGAATCCAAGGCTGTGGAATTGGATCATTGGGGTCGAGAGATGTGTGAGTTGTATTGAGAACATAAGACAAAGTTGGAGCACACTAGCACATGGGATGAAGATTGGGTTAAGAAATTGCAAACCTCATAGACCAAGTAGAGACTTGGGCACTAACTAAGTTAGGATCATTTAGAGGGAAGGATGCCCAAGATGACATTAACATTACAACAAGGAAGCATTTGAAATTGCCTGATTCTAGAGGTAAGAATTTGCTTGTTTCCTTTGTTACTAGAATCATTTTTCCATGGATTTTTCTTTGAATAATTACTTGGAAGACTTGGAATAAGTACAATTAAAACCAACTTTGAAGGTGAAACTAGTATCCTTGGGAGTATCCCAAGTGTTGTAGCCTTTGAAGGCAACGTTGGAGGTTCTAGGTGCCTCTTATAGGGAAAACTACATATAGACTAAGCAATCAAACCCTCAATGAGTGGGTGAGGATCATTGATATACATTAGGATATATAACATATCTTTCTCTCCTAATACTAACATGCATGTTAAAATTAAATGAGAAGGAAGGAAAGAACCTGATTTTGAATGGTTGTCAAAAGTATCCAACAAGTTTTGCCTGATCTCTCTCTAGCTCTAATGCTTCACTGAATAACCTACAGAATCAGCCAACAAAAAACATCTTCCTCAGTCATCATCAAACAAATAAAATAACTTTCATAAAGAAAATCTTAATATGATTACTCAAGCAAAATAGAACAACACGAAGCCTCATTAAAGATGTTAAAATATCAATAAATCAAAGAGAAATAAAAAATTGGGGGTAAGAAGACAGATCTATATTGATATATGAGAGAGTTACAATAGTAATTATACCTTGAAATTTGTTGTTGTACTCTTGGCTCCAAGACCTAAAGTCATCCTCCTTAGCCACAAGTCTACCTTCATCAACTAGTATGATTTGGGAACTATATCGCAGTGAGATAGCCAACTAAAAGGTTGATGGAATCTCTCCTAAGCTCTGATCACACTATGAAATTGATCCATCTCTCAACAATGGTAATAGTCACAACCAAGAATTCTCGCTAAAATTCTCCATCATAAGGACTCTTGTAATAGACCCTCTTCCCTCAACTTTGGTTCTCTTACTTACAGAGTCTTGAGAAGGTGATAACAAGGCTTCATGGAATGCATGTTGAGCACATGTGAAATATAAAATCATTAATGAATATCGTTAATATACATGAGGGGACCCACGAATAATGAAAATGGAACACAAGGTATATAGTACAATCTAGCAAGTGTGAATAAATGAGTTGATGTCAAATACCTGTAGAATTGATCATTCAGGGGTCAATAAGGTAAAATCACTATTAATCCTGAGAAAACCTGTCATTGATGTCTACAAGTCCCAAGGTACTATGAAGGTTTCTAGAACTTCTTCCTAGATAATGATCTGGTATCAATAGGAAGAGATCCATCGAAAGGAGGGAAACAAGATATCCCACATCAGTTGACATTAAACAAGAACCAATATTTTTTTGTGAACCAAGAAACCATCGAGTACATACTAACATAGGGAAGGCTGACATGAATGGTCAATGAATATATGGCATGAAACAACAAGGACTTGGGAAGAACTAACACTAGAAGGACCAATGATATAATGTGACAACGCATCAAGCATTGAATCATTCCCCCTAATGAGTGGAAGGATAACAATCAAAGGAGTAAGAAATCAAACTCGTGGTATGGATCCTAAGGAAATACTAAATCCCAATTGTAAGATAATAATGCAAATAGGTGCCATGTTCAAGGGTGATAAGCACTAAAGGATACCATTCAAACTTAATTAATAAATATTGAAATTCTTTCCCCCACCTATTTTTTTTATGTTTTTTATTTTATTTTATTTTATTGTCTTTTTCATGTTTTGGTGAGCACAAAAAAGAGATAAAAGTATGCTACAATGGAGAAAATGAGTGGCTTAGTGGCATACAATTAAATTCCAAGTGCATGGAATAGACCTATGCAAAAAAAATGCAACAAAGGTTTTGGGCAAGTTGTGTCCACTCATGAATATGTTTTCTCCAAGGACACATGTCACAAAACAGAGGAAATAGATGCAAATGGAGAAGATCAGAAGTGACTGCAATGATGATAATCATAATGAAGCAAATAGCATCATAGCAGTAAATACAAAGACTCAAGAAACAATAAACAAGTGCAATTATAAAGTGACAAAAGAATAATGGGAACACTTCAACACATGGCTAGAAAAAGACAAGAGAGAAACTTAAGGTCCCAAATCATTAAGTTATGGTGGGGCTAAATATGGGTTCCTGGGCCTACAACTAAATGCTCAGCATGTGTGATAAATGGAAAAAGGAGTGTTAACTAGAGTGTCCCATGGAGGGTAGGAAATACAACATAAGTTACAACCTGCAGTAGATAGGAGAGGGAAATGTCACAACTTGACGGGATCAAACCCAAGGAATATTGTCAACACAATGTCTGGTTAAAAATGTAAGTTTGGAATGCAAGGGAAAAACATATCACTATATGCCAAATCGAAACATTTACCTCAAATTTCATCAATGAACGCCATATGAAAGTACCAAAAAGATGTTCCAAAGTTCTATATAAATGATCAACAATACTAGTCCAAAAGTTAAATAATCTAATATAAATCTCAAAAAGAAATTTCAAAGCACAAAATAGAAGTTAGAATTGGCTCGGTTTCAATGAATATGAAAAAATGGTTGTCTAGGTCCCAAAAAAGGTCAAAATTTGGTCTATATATGGGCAAATGCACTCATTTTTACCATTTTACCATGTCAAAATTTACCTCAAGTTAAATAATTAGTTTTACCTTCGAACTTCCAGGGCAGATTGCAAGAGATTCAACCAACGGATTTGCATTTTGTTTGGACCAAGTAGGCCCTCAAATTTTGTTATGCATTTCTATTTGTTCACTTTTTCTTTTAGTTGAAAAATGATGGGATGTTGAACCCCATCTGGGCTGCAAGTGCGCAACCATAGGTTTGACACTGGATAGTCATGGGTAGAAGGCCCTGACTATGACTATTCCATGGAAAACCCTTCGCCAACCACCTCTATCCCAAGGAACAGTTGCGACCCAACATGAAAGTGGTAAAAAATGGATATTTTCTCAAAAATTGTTATTGGTAAATGATCCATAAATTTTTCTTGAATGTGCATAGGGTGAATCAACACAATTTAGTGGAAGGAAAGAAAGCACTAGGTAGTCGATGTGGTTGCATTACATGACCATCGTACCCTCAAAGCACAAACAGATTGTGGGATCTTGAATTTCTTCCAGAGTCAAAATATGAGGAGCTAGAGCATGTTGTTACAGAGGCTCGTAGGGTTCTGGGATCCTAATCAACAATTGTTTCAAGTGGGACATGAGATACTACACATAGATGTCAAGGACATCTACTTCATGACAAAACTATCCCAGAGAGGTGATGTAATACTCTTGAAAGGAGGTGGCAGGGGGGTGTTACTAGCATCGTTGATGAGTGTTTTAAGATTTGTGTGGTGTGAAATTTGGACAAATTCTTCCAGATTAGCCACAATAGGAGTCATTTTTATCAACGTTTCGAATTCAATACCAGGATCCATTTTCAGGACAATTTTTGAAGAGTATATTGTTGCATTTTCAATTGGGGTCGAGAAAGAGTAGCAACCAAATTTAGATAAAGTATGTTTAGTAGTTACTCCTTCATACCATATTTTTCATGTTCACTTGGGTAGTTGGATCTGCAACACCTCACTTGGACTCATGGGCCCATATTCATTATTCTCTTGAGTGCTCACAACCCACAATATATGACTAGTGCACTGGATTAATGGTCAACATGAGAGACTAGTTGACCAAATGTAGGTTAGGTAAACAAAACAATTTGGTTAAGGGTCTATCCTCATCTCTTTAATCCTAGAATGAGTCCTAGGGATTCACCCACGCTTATGTTGGATCATGTTGTCATTGATGCCAATGGTTTGATTGATTAATGTCATTGATTTATGTCAAGTGATTGATTGATGTCAAAGGATTGATTGATTGATGATTGATGTAATATAATATGTATTGTCCTTGATGAGAATTCATAGATGAAGATGGATCAATGAGTTGTCATTGATACATGATGAAGATGGATCGATGTGGTTCCATTGGTATATGATGCATTGTTGGAAAAATGTATAGATGACTCATTATTGTCTTATCATGATTGATAATGTGAACAAATGGATGAACTCCAAAGTGGTCCCCTTATGGTGAAATCCCTCACAGGAAGACGCTTTGCAGATTGAGTTATCCTAGAAGAATGGTTGGAGGACCCTTGCTCTCATTATTGTCTTATCATGATTGATAAGGCGCACAAACGGATGAACTCCAAAGTGGTCCCCTTATGGTGAAATCCCTCACAGGAAGACGCTTTGTGGATTGAGTTATCCTAGCAGAATGGTTGGAGGACCCATGCTTGTATGTGGAATAATGAGATGAATATCAAGGAAATAGTTGGTGAAACTGTCCTAGATGGATAGTTCTTCTCATGCCATTTCTGGTGGTATGTGGAATGTCACATAACTCCCCATGGTTTGAGAGTTGTGACCTTACGAAGATGAAGGACCCCCGCATGAAGGCTTGAAGCCCCCAAGGTCAAAGAAGTCAAAGTGACCTAAAAGAATAAATCATTATTTAAATGATAAAGTAAAGTGACAAAGTCAAGGTGGATTATTTAAATAATAAAGAGAAGTGACAAAAT
>ML809269.1:12215-43978 GCA_009831015.1 Picea engelmannii | reverse complement strand
GGTTGTTGACTAATCCAAAACTAGTCATGGTTGAGACAAGTAGTTGATGAGTTGGCACATACATGAGGTGTATAGTTGATGATGTTGGTACATATTGATGAGTCATTGTTGATGAGTAGTTGACACATGATTGGTATATACTTTTTACATGGTTGGATGCTCTTTTTTATGGTACAGGTTGATTACAGGTTGTTTGGCATAGGTTGGTGCATGGTTGATGCTCTTGTTTATGGTACAGATTGATATTTGTTGAGGATTGTTGTCTCATATCAGTTGGTGCTGAGAATGTAAGTTGAGTCTTACATATAGAGCTGGTGCTCTTTTAGAGTTGTACTCTATTTAGTTGTTGCTTAAAAAACCCCGGATTAAAGTCCATAATAAAAAGAAAAATTGTACATACATCTTGTGTTCCTTGTGTTCCTTGTGGAGATGATTTGTTGATGATATATTGTTGATATATGTTGATGATATATTGTTGATATATGTTGCTGATATGTATTCACATCTAACTGATTATTAATGACAGCAATGAGTAATGAGTAAATGTCGAATGCTAACTAATGAGTTTTGTGTAAGAGGAAAGTTTTTGGAAAAAGATCCCCACACTCATTCACCTCCCCCCCCCCCCCCCCCCCCCCGCCCTCTAAGTGTGGTAGGTGTGTCCAACAGCTTATCCACTCCATTTTTTGGGTCATCAAAACCCAAGATGTAGAGGTGGATAGACTAAATGTCTCACCTTGGGGGTGGCCTACCCATGAGCACATTTGGTTAGGAATTCTTTGACTAATGGGATGAGCAGATAATCCTTATTGAGGATCACTCGTATACTAGTATATACTTCCAACATTATCCTGAGTAGGTAATTCCTTGTGGAGCACAGTGGGGGGACATAGGTAAGAAAGAGCACATGTGTTTTTTTTGTTTTAAAGTTATAACAATTTTTGGATTTTAAAAATATTATATGCGTTTGGATATGCAATGATATTGACTATCATAATGCATGGCACATAAGTAGGACTAGTCCAACTAGTAAGGATGGCCCCAAACCATCGCAAATTTAGGGAGGAGCAATAGTCTAACAAGGAGGATGGATATGAGGACATTTCTCAAAACCTCCACGAGGTGTGAAGGATCCTAGAGGAGCTCACTATGGATGTGACCATGATGAGAGTGGAAAATGTTCCCTAGAGGTTACAATGCCACATGGTTGGGGTGCTGTGTCCTTTTGTCCAATTCTTGAGGTGAGTGGCCAATTCTATAGTGTTCTAACATGAGAAACACACACCTTGAGAAGACTAGTCAAGAGTCTCTCTTTTTGTAGCATCTACAAATTATAGATTAGATCTATTTTATATTGTATCATTATGGGCCATGTATCCCAACTATGTACATTACATATTTTTGGACACGATGTATTGGCCTTTTATCTATTTATACATATGGTTTAGTTCAGGGTATGAGTTAAATGATTGTGATTTATCTACTATGATTATTATACATGGATGCTTGTATTGATGTTCATTTTATTGGTACAAATGCCAATCCAACAAAAACTATCTCTCCAGAAGTTGCACCCTCAAATACTTTGTGAGAAGTGAAGGATTTCTCACAAGATAGACATTATTTAGCTATGACACAACTAACTGTGAATCCAAATATAGAACTAACCTATAGATGTTGATAGAAATAGCTTCGTAAAGAAGTTTGATTATTGCACTATACTCGACAATATTGTTGTTCGCAGGACCAAGGCATGTGCTCCCTGAACTCACTAGTTGGTTTGTAGGTGAGAAAATTACTCATGTGGCAAAAGTGATGTTCTTGGTGCCATAGTTGGTGTCATATATGAAGCCTACATAGACTGGGATAGACATCGACATATCCAAATCAATCACCAAGCATGATAAGTGTATAAATTGAGTCAACCAAATGCAAAAAATATGAAGCTCTAAAGTACAAAACTTTAAAAATACAACATGTTACAAAGCACTGTGAAAATTTGTTGCTTACTCATGGTACTTCTTCAAATAAAGCTCGTTGTGAGATTCAAGCAAAGGAATTCCTTTGTAGTCAACTAACACATAGGCGCCTTTTTGCAATAGATCTCTCACAATGTAAGGACCATGCTAAAGAGGTTCAAGCTTCCTTGCATCTAACTTTTCATGATCCTAGTCATACACCAAAACCATATCTACTTCAATGAAGATGAGAGGATGAACATTTTTATCATATTGAGCTTTGATACGTGTCTTATGAGTCTCATTAGCCAAAGTAGCTTCTTGGCGACACTCATCAAGACGGGCCAAAAAAAAAGACATTCTTCCTCTGCAAAGGTATTAGGTAGGAATGTTATGGCTAACTTCAATGAAGGTGTTATCACTCCAAGAGTCTTTCCCTGATTGTAAAGGGAATGAGCTTGGTAACTTAATCAAATGCTTAAATAAGGGTATAAATGGGATCAAGTTGAATGACTTGATATGATATCAATCACTCCAGACACATCTGAATACACTCAGAAAAATAAGGCATTCAATTATACTTGTTCGGAAAGTTTATAAAGATGAAATTGATGAAGAATACTTATTATACTAGCAGAAACATACATACAGTAGCATATATGAATGGCCATCTATAACAGGCAGAATTGCTTGTGAGTCTAGTCTATCAATGAAAAGATAAGATGACAGTTATCAGTCATTAGACAAACATAGAGAAATGAATATAACATTCACTCACATGTACAAAAATGAGCATCTACAACAAAAGAAGCTTATATTCCAATATGTAATCAAAAGGTCTTTCATACAAAATTTAAATCAAGCCTTCAAATTCAAACCACAGTCATGAAGACTGCTCTCTCCCCCTCATCATATTACATTTCTCCAATGCATATATAGGAAAAACATGTTGTTATAGATCCTTAAAGAAATGGATCTAAATGCCACCTAAAAAAACAAAACTAATAGGTTTTACTAAACATAGGAATTGGATCCTAAATCGAAGGAATAATATATGTATTCAAAATTGACTCTTCAACTGCCATTGAGTCCTTCCTTATGAATATCAAGGCTTTCTCAAACCATATTTACCACCTAGAGCATGACTCATCACATAAAATTTGAAGAAGAATTCATCTTTGACCCAAATTCTGCCACCTACAGGAGTATTCAACGCATAATATTGCAAGAAGAGGGCTTGCGCTGACAACTGTTGTATACATTTCTTTATCTCTTTAAAAAAAAATTAACATCTTACCAAGGTCTCAAAGGTTGGTTGAAGGTCACAAAAATTGTTATAACTCGGTTTCTTTCTGAAAGAAATTTGGTATCCTGGAAGTTCAATTCTTGATTGGCTTACTAAATATTTTTTTTGCAATAGACTCAATACTCTCTCTCCTTGAAGCTCCTCTAACATCTGAGAGGGGTTCACTGTAAAACCACCATTCATGCCTTTATGCTTTCTATTCTCTGGGTTACCTGTGGATGACTCATATCTTTATCAACTATAATACCATAAACCAGTTGTGTATCTTCCAGCTTTTCACCAACTTTCCCTTCGACTTTAATCAAATCCAAGTTGACATCCTTTCTTTCCAAATCTGCAACAACAAGCACTACTTTGACAACAATCTCAAGTAGCATGTGTTTTCATCGATTTACAATCTTTGAAGAGAGGGTAGTCATGTGTAGTCATGTAGGTCTGCACAAGAAATTCCATATTGTTCAAGCTAAATTCAAACTTCTGAGAAATATGATCCAAATGCTCTACTTCACTAAGGTGCCAATTGACTGATTTGAACAAATATATGTCTCAAAGTTTATTTGTTTTAAATAACCAACTTTATTTCCTGCCTCAAAACTTAGAGTATTTCTAGAGAATCATTCAGTGTTTGATCATCTAGATGCTCTTTTTCTTCGGAAATGGGATCTGCAGTATCTTAGAAGTATGATCAAGTATGGAAAATATAAGATGTTTCCCAGGATTCACATCCCCCATCAAATCATCTTCCAAGGAAGGTTTCCACGAAGCACACTCATAAAATCATTGAGAAACAACAATTGTAGACCTTAATAGTCATGGGCAAGAAGAGGAGCTTTCAAAGAGTATAGGCAATAAAGATCTTCTAACTTGAAATTCATCTTCATTGTATGAAAACATGATTGATTTCAGTGCTCTCCAACATGCCAAAAACAAATTGAGGAATTTTGTTGGATGATAGATACCAATACATTTATGTATTTCCAGTGGTTCACGGCATGACACTTGTTTAACCTTGAGGAAAGTGATCACCAAAAACCTCTCAATCATGAGGATATGACGTACATATATTCACAAGTTTTTAACACCAGCATAACCCTTTGGAAGCCAACACAATAGGTTGAGGACATCTATCCAATCCCCAAATGTTCTCCTGCCATACAATGTAGCTTGATTTTCCTCCCTAGCAACTTGAGTCACTGGCATGGGAGCCAATGTCAATCCATGTTCCTCCCTTTTCCAATTAAAAATGTTGACAGAACATCCATTGACCAAAATGATCGATTCAAGTGTCACAACACCTGAGGGTGATGAATAAGACATTGTTATATGAATAATTTGAATCTAGTGAAAAACAAATAATACAATTTCTACATGCAAAATCATGAGCTCCAACTGTCAATGAAATTCCCCTCAATAACAATCTTCACTGCAATCCATAGAGATCAATACTCATTCCATTCAAGCAAGCACCACTTCAAAGGAGTTACAAAGGTATATCTTCTTGAAGTCTGAAAATACCAATAGGAGGTTAAACTTTCAAGCAATGAGAAAGGTAGCGACAGTCAGAAAACAATAATGGAATATCTTTAAGAATTGTAGAAATCTTCGAGAGTTTCAAACCCACGAAAGAACATGCTCGTGCAGTTACTCCAGTATAACTACATGAAATACCCACAATGCCTTTTGAATCTGGTACACGCTTCATCCCAGGGATTTGAATCCACTCAATAGTAGTTCTCGTAGCCTTTGAAAGGAATTCTTTCAAAGTCTCTTCTGCAATGGTTCACAATGGATTCGGAACGGACTGAGCTAATAGGTGTGCAATTCGGCCAGAGAGAAAATCAAATAGGTGTGCAATTTATCTCTATCCTTATCGATCACTGTGTTGATGCTATCAATGCTCAATCGACACATGCAAGCTCAAATCAATGACTTGTTGCCCAAGAATAATGAATTCTTGACAACAACGTGGTATTTGACTTCTCTTAATCAGTTTGTTTATGGCGCCATTGATCCCTGGAGCGTTCTATATCCTGATAGCAAACTTCGACACTTCAAAACCCTTGTGGTGCGAGATCTCTTGTAGTCAGATAAATCAAATTCCAAAATTTTATATACTCGACACCTGCAATCTTGGCATCTAGCAGTTATCTACGTTTTTGTTTTTATTTATTTACTTATCGGCATTGTATCCCACATACATAGGAAATTAATAATTTAAACCTTTACGTGCACCAATACTTCTATACCTATATGGAAGAGATATGTAGAAGGTTTTAAAATCTTGGTACTTGGTGTTTGACACTTGGCTTTGTTGACTTATGCGTTGACATGTGGACTCGGGTTTTGGCTTTGATATGACTCGGGTTTTGGCTTTGATATGACTTAGGTAGAACACTCATGCACCCACCACTTTTTGTTAAAATTTACAAATAAAATACATTTTATATTTGAAAACTTTAAAGAGGCATAGAAACTATGGATTTAAGGCAAAAATAACAAATTTATTATTTTGTGTTGTGGGTCACAAGCGAAAGATCATATTTTGTGTTACAGGTCACAAGCGAAAGCTCATAGGGTTTTTAGCAAAAAGTCAGTCAATTAGGAACTTGTCAAAGCTTGATGAAGAAATTGGAAGATATGACACTAACCAAAGAATTGGAAAATGGGCGAATTAACCTTGATCTGATGAAGGTAGCTCAAAATCTTGAAGAAACATTTTGAGCACTAACAGAAGGTATTTCAAATTCAATTGAGAGTAATAACTCCATTCCATGAATGAGTTGGAAAGGTGTGAAACTAGTGGCAGTTTTAATTGAGGTTTGATGGCCCATAATTCTAAGAAAAGCATGAGGTGATAGTTGGTCTTATGCTTTCCCACTATCCTACACATCACTGTCAAAAATTTATTGATGGCTTCGACTTAACCATTATATTGAGGAGACAATTTTTCATGTCGAAAACCCAACTTGGCCACTAACTCGATCATCATCTTATTCTCAAAATGTGATCCATTATTAGTAACGATCGTTCCAGGCTCGTAAAATGTAGCTATAATATGGTTGAATTCAAAAAGTTCCATTGTGGTACCATTGTTGGAAGAATTAGGCACGGCCTCGAACCACTTGGTGAAGTAGTCAATAGCCACAATGATGTAGTTTTGACCATTGGTTGAAGTAGGCTTACACCTCATAAATTTTATCCCCATGTTTTGAAGGGGGCAACAATAACCACATGTTTTAACAAAGTAGGATGAGCACATATTCCGAGTAAATACTTGACAAGGGTGACACTTCTATATTACATTATTGCAATATTTAAAGATGGATGCCCAGAAGTACCCTGCATGCAAAATTTTATAGGTTGTGGCTATTCTAGAAATATGAATACCACATGATTTGGCATTGAAATCATTCAAGGCCCTTTCATATTTGTCATGAACTCAACATCAACACAATACTAATTCCCCTTTCATGAGATAAATATTGGCTTGATGGTGAATACATCGGCATTCATCTTTAGATAATTGAGGATTAAATCATTGGGTTTGAAGATGTACCAAGTCATATTTGTACCAAGGATTGGAAGAGCCAATGAGAAATAAAAACTCATCCGAAACGGACTCATTAACCATAGTTTCCTCAAGGTCTCTAGGAAGATCAGACATCAACTCCACAAAAGCTAAAGACTTCCTGGATTTTGAAGTAGAAAACTCCAAATTGAACTCCTATAAGATGACTATCCATTTAGAATATTTTCCCCCAATGATCTGATGGGTCAAAATTTGTTGTATTGGGATTTTGTTAAAAAGTTCATGTTAGCGATATCGAATAATCGAGTGCACTGAGTTTTACTGTCTAGTTCTGGGTTGCGGACTGCAACCAGACCTAGCCGTCGGCCTCTGCCTCTGGCGCAGGTCAGAGCCTCTCCAGCACTCGTTTCTTCAGCCGAACAGTGTCAGCTTGAAATCCTCGGTCTTCTGGAGCCCATTCTGAGCACCCACGCGGATGTAGGGCGCGATTAGAACTCGGCCAATGGAATCTAGCGGGGGCTCTGGCCCTCCTCCTCCGCCTGAGATCATAGCATTCAAAGCGTTGATAGCAACAGCTCAGAAACGCCCTCTCACGGCCAGTCAGCAGAAGTTTGTTAAGAAACTTGACTCGATCCCCACGGTAGCTCTCCCTGAAGAAGAGACATGCAAAGTTGCCCTGAATCTCGCCGAGAGAGGGCTTATAGGGAAGTTCACGGGTCTCTGGCCATCCCCAAAGTCAGTAGAAGATTGGACGCAAAGGAACTGGTCACCTCTGATCAAAGAGGGAGTCAAAATCTATTTCGTGGGTAAGCGTTTCTTCATATTCGTTTTTAAAAATACAGAAGACAGAAGCTTAATCTTCCGAAACGACCCCTATTTCATGGGACCTCAAGGGTTGTATCTAAACAAATGGTCTCCCGATTTTGACCCCACACAGGACGTCCCCAAGGCAGTCCCGGTGTGGGTGCGTTTACCACACCTGCCTCTTCACTGTTGGAATCAAAAAATCTTTCAGATCATCGGCAACGCGCTTGGAAAATACATCGACCATGCAGCAAGGAAGGATCAATTCTCGTGCGCCAGAATCTGCGTCGAAGTTGATCTAGAAGAGGGTCTGCCTGAAGCAATCAATCTCACGGTCGCCGGATGGTCACATATCCAGGAGCTGGACTACGAGCAGCTCCCCTTCAAATGCAAATACTGCCACGGCCACGGGCACTTTGCAAAGCACTGCAAAAAAAAAGCAGAGGAGCAATCAGACATGACAAAAGAGGGCCAATGGACAGTTGTGCAAAAGAACCCCCAACAAAGAAAGGGAAACGGCAAAAGACTCAACGCAGGAGCAACAGGCAGCCTCAAGAAAACTCAAGAACAGGAAATAAACCCGAAGGAAATAGAAATCCAGCAGAATAACCAAGCAGGAACAACCAATGAAAATCAGGAGCAACCAGGAGCCCCTTCACTCAATAAAGATAAGGGAGCAGAAATTCAGGAAGTGGCCCTGCAAGGCAGCCCCCTCAATCCATCCTACGCTGAAATAACAAGGCCAAAACAAACTGAAAGTGTCGGGTCATCAGAGGACGAAACCCTTGAGCGCCCCACTAAAAGAGCAGGAAGGAAATCCCGCAAAGAATTAAGGGAAGAGGAAGCAGAGAGACTTAAAGTCCAAGGAAATCAATCCACTATAGAAATGTCCATTGGCAAAAATACCAGATCTAGGCCGCCTAAGGGAGGCCCTTCCCCCTCCTCATAAGTTCAACATGAAACTCACCTCTTGGAATTGTAGAGGACTAGGGAACGCCTCCAAAGCTGAAGCAGTCAAGGACCTTCAGAAAATAGAACCCACAGATATCCTCATGGTCCAAGAGACAAAGATCGAAGACCGAATACTACTAGACATTAGCAAAACAAAATGGAAGAAGAAAGCTGACATTGCAGTAAGTTCAAGGGGCTCCTCCGGAGGGCTGGCAACTCTTTGGACAAAAGAAAACTTTTCGCTGAACAAATCACATGAAACTCAACATTGGATCTATACGGAGCTGACTCATTTTGCAAGTAAGTTGACAATTTCCTTATTTAATCTTTACGTTCCTGTCATTTACTCCGAAAAAAGAGAATGTTGGGCCTCTCTTCCAGCTTTTCCAGAACAACACAATCCTAGCAACATTATCTTAGCAGGAGACCTTAACATAGTTCTCAAACCAAAAGAGAAAAGAGGCGGCTCCACCAACAGAGACCCGATGCTAACCTTTGTGGAGGACCTTCAGCACCACTGGGATCTTTTAGATTTCAGCCCTGCACGTGGCCTCTACACCTGGTCGAATAATAGAACAGGATCAGAGCATATCTCTGCTCGACTTGACCGCTTTATGGTACAAGGTTCCCTCATCATGGGAAAAAATCTAATCACAAACAAAATATTACCAAAGCTTACCTCTGACCATAAGCCGATTCTGTTACACATAGAGGAAGAGGAAGATCTCGGGCCTCTCCCATTTTGCTTTAGCCCCACATGGATAGAGCAAGAGGGTTTTTTTGAAACCGTAAAAGAAGCCTGGGACAAAGATTTCATGGGATCTTCAAGTTACGTATGGGAACAGAAACTGAAAGCTACCAAACAAGCATTGAAAGAGTGGATAAAGACTCCTGCCCCTACTCCAATCAATGCAAGAAAAGAAGCAGTGGCAAACCTGGAAGCAACGCAGGCAGAAATTGAAAACAAAGAGATTACTCCGGAACTGCTGGAAAAAGAAACAAAAGAACAACTTTCAGCTTATCGATCCTTCCGCAATGAAGAAGAATACTGGAGAATCAAGTCCAGGAGCTTGTGGTTAGAGGCAGGGGATCAGAACACCTCCTTCTTCCACAGAAAATATAGAGCACGGCTGTCAAGGAACCATATCTCCGAAATAAAGACAGCAGAAGGTCAGGTCAGCAAAGGCATCACCCAAATCAAAGCCGCAGCGGATAGCCACTTCAAAAAGTTGTTTAGTGATGGAACCCAGGCCTCAGAAGAAGAAAGCGCAGATTTCTTAAGTAATATTCCCCACCTTCTCAGCCTAGAAGACAATGTTGTTCTCACCAGAGAGGTAACAGAGGAGGAAATTATCAAAGTAATCTGGTCCATGGGCTCAGACAAGGCTCCAGGCCCTGACGGATTTTCAATACATTTCTATAAAGTCTGTTGGAACATCATCAAAAGAGACCTCCAAAAAATGATAAAGGGGTTCATGCGAAAATCCAAGATTGGAGGGATCAACTCCACCTATCTCGCTTTAATTCCCAAGGAATCCAACCCTGAAACTTTTGCCAGGTTCAGACCCATATCACTCTGTAATGCATCTTACAAAATTCTTGCCAAACTGCTGGCAAACAGGATCAAGCCCCTGCTTAAGAAGCTGATCTCCATCCCTCAAGGAGGCTTTGTGGAGGGCAGAAACATTCTTGACAACGTCATACAAGTACAGGAAATAATCCACTCCAGCGAAAGGCGAAAAGAGAAAGGAATGTTGATCAAATTAGATATGGAAAACGCATTCGATAGGGTAAACCGCTCTTTTCTCATCAAGACCCTCATTGCCTATGGTTTTTCGCCTCATTTTGTACATCTCATAAATGCCTGTATAGGAAATCCCTGGATTGCTCCCCTTGTCAATGGCAGACCCTCCAATTTTTTCCAATCCAGGAGAGGCATAAGGCAGGGCTGCCCCCTCTCACCTTTTCTGTATATCTTAATGGCTGACACTCTCAGTAGAAAACTCTCAGCTGAAAGAATAGCTGGTAACATTCCCGGCCTAAAACCCTCCCCAGAAGCTGTAGCTATGAATCATTCACTCTTTGCAGATGACTCTCTGCTCCTCAGAGGAGCTTCCCCCAGAATAGCCACAGCCTTTGACTCTGTCCTTAAAAGCTATTGCAGAGTCTCAGGAGCGCTAATCAATGAGAGAAAGAGTGAAATTTATTGTTGGAACACAGGGCAGCAAGAACTGAATAATATCGTGAAAATATTGGGTTTCAATGGACACGCCAATTGGGAAAGAATAAAATATTTAGGACTGCCTATCACAATTGGGGCCAATAGAAGAACTCTATGGGCAGACATTATCAGCAAATTAAAGTCCAAAATCGCAGCCTGGGGTGGCTTCTGGCTGACCAACGCAGGCAAATTAATTTTAATTAAATCTCAATTGGCCGCGGTGCCAATCTATCAGTCGGCCTTTCTTCTTGCCCCCAGAGCTGTCACGGACCAGATTACAATGTTGTTAAGGGATTTCCTCTGGCATGGGGGAAAAGGAAACGAAAATCGAATTCACTTAGCAAAATGGGATATGGTTCGGCGCCCAATAGCAGACGGTGGACTCCAAATCCGCGACCCCGCCCTCATCAATCTTTCGTTGGGAGGCAAACTTCTTTGGCAAATTGCCCATGACCCCAATCACCCGACCAGTAAAACTCTCCTTTGCAAATACGCCCGAGACTCCTCTTTCAGAAATCTTCACTACGATTCCACAG
This sequence comes from Picea engelmannii, assembly GCA_009831015.1. Taxonomy (NCBI): domain Eukaryota; kingdom Viridiplantae; phylum Streptophyta; class Pinopsida; order Pinales; family Pinaceae; genus Picea; species Picea engelmannii. The sequence goes on along the minus strand of ML809269.1, from coordinate 32,673 downwards.
CAAAAAGCACGCTAGTTTGGAAATTATGCTGCAAGAGCAGCAAGTTCTTCAACAATTATTTGTACAGAGCGTCGGGCAATGGTAAGAGTACCTATATTTGGCAAGATAGAATAATGGGGCGTGATCCTCTGGAGGAGAATCAAGACACAACAGAGCTCGGAAATTGGCTAATCCGGGCAGGCAAAACCAAACTCTTTGATATCTCTTCGTGGGACAGATGGGGCGACTGGGCCGGCTGGGATTTCACAGGTATACCTGAATGGCTCACACACCAAAAAAATATCCTAATCGAAGCACTAGATGGTGCTAATCCCGAAAACCACAGACTGAAGGATAGCTGGGCCTGGGGACCGACAGGAATTTACACTACAGCAGCCGGATACAAAGTTTTACAGAATACAAGGGACAACAGTCATCCACCTGCCTTCTGGAAGCTAGTGTGGGACAATTTAGCTCTTCCCAAAGTCAATTTCTTTTTCTGGACAGCGGTGCAAAACAAACTTCTTACAGGTGATAATCTAGAGAAACGAAAAATTGCAGGGCCTCATAGGTGTGAACTTTGCCGAAGCAATAAAGAAACAACCCAACATTTATTCCTGGAGTGCAACTTCGCCAAGGAAGTATGGAGACTCTCCCTTCTGGACCTGCATATTCCAGCCTTTCCCTGAAGCACAGTTGCTGTATGGTTCGCCTCTTGGAACAACTTCTACCCTCTTTGCATTCCCTCTAAATCCTTCTGGCGAAAAATCTGGACTGCAATCCCCAAATATGTTTGCTGGCAGATATGGTTGGCTCGGAATGACCAAATCTTTAATGAACACTCTCGCACCCCCCTACAGGTTGTTGTCAAGGCTAAATCTCTTCTCCTGGAATCAGCCCAACATCAATATTTCAACGAAGATCCACTGCTCCGACCTGAAGAACGAAGATGGCTCAGGCCATTAGATCCCTCTCCTCGCAAGCGCCTTCTCATACCTCAATCGGCAAACCCGGAGTGGAGAATAAGAGAACCTGAAGAAAGCTTCAAAAACTGGTGGAAATCTAAATATCTCACCACAATCTTCTTTGACGGGGCCTCCAAAGGAAACCCCAGAAACATGGGTGCTGGAGGGATCATTTACAACCCGGACGGGACCATAAGAGACTGCTTATGTTGGGGCCTTGGACAGAAGACTAATAATCAGGCAGAGATCCTTGGCATCCTTAGAGCTTGCCTTATAGCAAGAGAAAAGGGAGACAAAGATCTCCAAATCTTCGGAGAGTCAGAGCTACTTATTAAAAAAATAAACTCGGAGGACCTATTCAACAATGCTAGCCTCAACAAAATTCTGGGTAGATTGAAAAGAGTTCTACAAGCATTCACCTCCATTAAGTTCTATCACATTCTCAGAAGCCTGAATGGAGAAGTGGACCGGATGGCAAACAAAGGATGCACCATCTCTAAAGGGCAGATATGAATCAATGACGACATCAGCTATCAAATCCCTTGAAGACAGTGTAACAATGAAACCGAAAGTGCTGGCTATCATCTATGTATCCGGGGCTGCCTTGGCAAAGACCCCTACTATTATTCTCAAATAAATAAAAATCATAACCGTTACAGTTAAAAAAAAAAAAAAAATTTGTTGTATTGGGTTGGAGTCTACTAAAAAAATTCTTTTGCAAAGAAGAATATAATGTTTTAGACTCTAGACAACATGAAGCATTTCCAAAGCTAACTTCTCAGCATGCAAAAAATGCAATTCAGGGTCGACAAGACCCTTACTAAGGTAATAAAATATATTTTTTTATATACGACCTATCCTCTTGGACAAGCACCATACCGATGGTGGACTCATATGCGATGAGATAAAGCAAAAAGGCCTTAATGTAGTCCAATGGAATTAGCAATGGGGATGACATGAAGGTTTTCTTCAAAGCTTCAAACGAGTATTGTGTTTGGCCACCCCATATAAAAGGTACACCCTTCTTCAAAAGGCACATGAATATTTTTGCAATCTCTTCATAATTCACTATGAATCGTCATTGAAAGTTTTCCTTCCCTTACAAACTTTGAAGTTTTCCAATGGTGTGGGGGGGAGGAAACTAAACTATCGCCTCAACCTTGAAAGGATCAACCATGATCCCAAACTTGAACACAATGAAACCAAGCAATCTCTCAGATATCACAAAAAAGATGCACTTATGTGGATTCAAACAAATATTATAATATCAACATCTAGTGAATACAACATGAAGATGAGATGAATGATTAGCATGACTCTGGGACCAAGCAACTAAATCATCCAAATATGATACAACAATGACATGGCCTGTTGGAATATGGTTCTAGCATTTTAAGACCAAATGAAATTTTACAATGCGAAAAAGTACCCCAAGGATAGATAATTGCAGTTTTATGTTGGTATTCCCTTTTTATTTGAATTTGATTATGGCGGGAGGAACCATCCGCGAAGGAGAAAATTTCACTATCTTCACATTCATCAATAATTTGATCAACGAATTGGGTATGATAATTATCCTTTGGTAAATATTTATTAAGATTCCTAAAATAAATATAGACTCAAAAAGTACCTTCTTTGTTAGCAATGAGAACATGATTAGAAACCCACAATATGATAGGAACCAGGTAAATGAAAGCAACATGAAGCAATTTTTCAACCTCTACCTTGATTGTAGCTACCTTCGTCGAATTAATTGGTTGTAGTTTATGTCAAATAGGATTAGCATTGTCATACGTTTTGATTTCATGTTTGACAATCTAAGGATCTGTGTCTGGCATCTCCTCATAGGACCAAGCAAAAACCTCATGAAACTCTTTAAAAAGGACAGTATATAGTTCAATTTCATTAGGAGAACAATCTACACCAAGCAATGTGTTTCCAACGACTCTTGGATTTACTGAGAAATTGACAAGTATTGTCTTTGAGATATTCACCTAATTCCCTTTTTCATACACATCGCATGTTAGGATGGGGCATTGCTACCACTCAATATCACTAGATGAAAGCAGGCTTTGCATGCCAACCTCTAACTTCTCCAATTTAGGAAGAAAAAAATGACATGTGATGCATATCTTCCCACGGTATTTCATTCTTAGTCATGGCTTCAAGGATAGACTCATGAGAAGGCATCTCAGAATCCAAGAAATCATGTAAAATGGGATGTTTGACGACCCATATGGATGAAGTAAACTAATCATATTTCATATACTGATAGAGATTTTGATCATATTTCACATATTCCATTTGGATAGCCTAATAGGCAATCTCAACTACACTTAAGGGCATACTCTAACCTAATGACACAATCTATGATGGATGAGTCACTAGCCAAGGGTCTTAATTGATAGTGAATATGGTAGAAGAGATCGAGTCTTGAAGCACAGGATCTATAATTGAAATAGAAACATAGGACAAACCTTGTGATTCAATAGTAACTAAGGAAATCATACAACTGGGAGACAATTTTACAGAATAGATCGATGGAGGGAGGTTGAATGTGCCCATCATAGATGAATCTTTGAACATCCCAATGCTAATTTTGTCAAAAGAAGCCTCGGAATCACCGATGAACAAAACGTTCATTTTGATGTTGGCTTTGGAATCAAGCATATGGTAAGAAAGATAATCCATGGTAACCACTTTTCCTTAATGAGGAAAGTGGAGGACTCTAAAGATCGAAGACACAACTACCATCATTGCATAAAACCAATCATGCCCTAATAGAATATTATAGTCTAGATGAGCATCGACTACTTCAACCTCAATTGAAATAGTCTCTCCACCCAACTCTACATGAAAGACGATGATGTTTCCATGTGGCTTAAAAACATGACCATCAAATGCTTTCAACATGGTAGATGATGGAACAAGCTCTGAATAACCTAAGTCTCTCGAACAAGAGAATGACATGATGTAGGTAGAGGCTCTTTCATTAAGAACAAATCAAAATATGTTTGCCCCACGTGAAGATACTTGGATTTGGAAAGAAATCTGGTGGAGAAGCCTAGGCTTAGCCTATTTAAGGTTAAATGTAATCAAACAAGTGTCTAAGGGACCAATTCTGCCAATTTCAGTCAATGATGCTTTGTGCTACATAGGGAATCTCTAAAGGACCTCTATGTCAGACATAGCATGTGATGCTTGGGTCAAATCCTCAACAATAATATAATTGTGACTAGCTTGGGCATTTAGGTTGTGCATAAACCTTCATAAGACACCTTTGGGGGGTTGAAGCACTATATCATTGATCCGGATTTTATGAGTAAAACGAAACGAATACATATTATTATCAAAAGATGCTTAACACAGAATAAGAGATATACAGTAAAACCGGTTTCTATTCCATAAGGAAATAAGATGAAACTATAAAATGCAGTGGAAAACAAGCTTGCTAGAATGGTGGCGACTTATCTCTGAGAAGAGATGTGACAGTTGAGCTCATTCTCTAGAAGATGGTTACAATGAAGATATCAAGGAATTTTTACAATAAACAAGAATGTCAAAAACTCTAGACATCCAAAAACCTAACCCTAGGAGATGAAGTGCCAAAAGTCATGTGGCCCCGTTTGGGTAAGTTAGTACATCAACTTCTCGGGGTCGTAACTTTTGCATACAATATTCGTTTTAGGCGCACAATGGCCCATTGGAAAGGTCTATCTGATGAATACACATGTTTCATGTGGAAATCCCTACAAGTTTTGACTGTAGAGAGCCCTAAAAACGTTGTTTAGGGACGCAAAACGGCCCCAGAAGTCAGGGACCTGAAAACTAGTAAAAAATTGTCGAACTGGAAAACTGCCAAAATGAGCCAGTTGGAATAGGTGGGAGGCCACCGAAATCCATCTAGACCAATCCTCCCCCCTTAGGAATCAATGGTATCCATTGCATTGAGTGCCCCCATTAGATGAGGAAATTTTTGTTGAATTTGGCCCCGGCTGAGCCACTTGCCTTACTGCAAGAGTTGCCCTGCTTTGACAGCTCGATAAAGTTGAATCCTTTGTCAACGATTGCCCTTGACCTATTTGTCCAAAATATGATCATTGGATGCCTATTGTATGCATTCAGGGTTGAGCTCTGTTGGTGTCATTTGTTATGTTATCTCTGAGGTGTCCAATAATGTTGGGAAATAAGGTCAAAGGAGATCCATGTTGAACAGTGGGTGCAGGTCAAGGAAAGGAGGAATGTTGAGCTCAAAATTATTATCACCCACATCCTTGGTGATGGTGTATGACCCATAACAGAGTGGGTGAAGCTTCCGATGGGGTCCAGTAAGGCATTATTTCTGCAAATGCAACCAAACTTTGTCGCCCACCTGAAACTTATGTGGCACCCAGTGTTGATCATGGAGTTGCTTGTACTTGTCATTGGACTTATGTAGGATATCTTGAACCTGTTAGTGGATGTCTTATATCCGCTCAATGAACTGGGTGTCTTTTTCGGCTTCAATTGGAGCAGGAGATGAGTCGACCGAGGTGACCGCAAGGGGTAATGCAACATCTATGGGACCCAATGGTTGGAATCCCAATCCCACCTAAAAGGGGTTGTGTCCAGTTGAGCTATGTGGGGCTCGGTTGTAGCTATGTTGGAAATAGGGAAGACTCTCATCCCATGTGCAAGGGTTCTTGTAATTATACATGCATGGGATATGTACGATCATTCAATTTACGACCTCGGTTTGGTAATTTGTCTAGGGGTGGAAGGTCGTGTGTTTGTTGAGATTTTTGTCCATCAGTAACTAGAGGCTCGACCAGAATGTGCTAAGAAATTGACTGTGCCGGTCTGAGACAATGGTTTATGGGATTCCAAAATGTATCTAGACTCATTCAAAGAAGAGCTTGGCAGTGGCCTCTATTGGGATGCTCTTCTTGCAGGAGACCATAATCGTCATCTTAGAAAAGTGATCAACAACCATAAAAACATAGTCATTTCCTCGCTTGGTGGACGAAAGGCCCGACGTGTAGTTCATGCAGATGGATTCCCATGGCCTGTCAGGAGTAAGCAGAGGGGTGTACAGGCCCTGTTTCTTAGTGGTTGGTTTGGCAATAATGCAGGCAGTGCAGGACCTGGTATACTTGTTGACCTCTTGTCGAAGTTTCGGCCAGTAGAAATGTTTCTACAGCATTGCCACTATATTTTTGACGCCAAAGTGTCGTGCCACCTGAATGTAGTGGGCTTCCAAGATCAACTTCACTCGCTCGCTTGATGGAACATAGATATGGCCCAAATGACACAGCATCCCATCCTGAAGATAGAAATTAGCGACAACTGCGTTTGCACCCAACATTTGGTAGGTGGTGGCGAAGTATGTGTCTATCTCATAGAGTTGGGTCCATCTAGAGATCTCATGGCCGCAAGAGTCTATCATTGTGGTGAGTGTCACAATCGGTGGTCTTTTGAGGCAATCAACAATGCGGTTGGGGCTTCCTGTTTTATACTTGATGTTAAGGTGGAATTGTTGCAAGTATGTGGACCACTTCTTATGGTGGTCATTCTGCAGTTTTCCTTGTGTCTGCATGAACTGTAGTGGCTTATGATCAGTGTGGATGACTATCTCCTTCCCAAGAATGTAATGTATCCATTGGCGATGGGCTTGCACAATGGAGTACATTTCTTTGTCGTAAGTAGGGTACTTACATACATCATCTGATAGTGTCTCACTATGATAGGCCACGGGGTGGCCATGTTGAAAGTATTGGGGCTAAGCACAAGCCCCAATACTTGTTGTTAGGATCGACCCCACATAAATTTTTCCTTACCACCACCCATAGTTACTTGGTTGAGGGCACATGCAATATGGGTGAATCCCAACATGAACCTGCGGTAGAAATTGGCAAGGCCCAAGAAGATCTTAAGCTCAATGAGTGTGGTTGGGGTTGGCCAATCACATATGACTTGGATCTTGGTTGGATCCACATGTACACCATGTTGATCAACAATGTAGCCTAGGTAATGGACCCTGTCCATGCCAAAGGAGAATTTTTCCAAGTTGGTGTATAGCTTGTGCTGCCGCAGGGTGGGCAGAACCTGTTGAATATGTTTCAAGTGTTCTGCCCAAGTCCTGTTGTAAATGATAATGTCATCAAGATACACCACTACAAAAGTATTGGTGAATGGTCACAGGATATCGTCCATCATCCTCATGAAAGTGGCTCGAGCATTTGTCAAGCCAAAGTGCATGACCAACCATTCGAAAAGACCTTCCTTTGACTCGAAGGTGATCTTCCATACATCTGTCTGTTCTATCGGGACCTGGTGGTAGCTAGACTTCAAATCAATCTTACTGAAGTATTTGGCCCCCGTGAGTTGATCAAGGAGGTCGTCGATTCGTGGAATCAGGTACCGGTTTCTGACTATGATTTTATTTAGGCCACGATAATCAATGCAGAGTCGTCGGGTTCCATATTTCTTCTATACCAGCACGATTGGGCTCCTGCAAGGTGATGAGATGGGACGGATGTGCCCCTTATGGAGCAGTTCTTGGATCTGCCACTTGATCTCCTCATTCTCTAATAGAGAGCGGCGGTAGACTGACCCGTTGAGAAGCAATGCGTCGGGAGTCAGATCGATGGGGTGCTTGACCTGACAATGAAAAGGTACCCCGGTAGGTGAGGAGAAGATATCCGAGTATGCTTCCATGATCTTATCCACTTGCTACTGCTGTGTGGAGAGGTCGTTCGCGGAGACCATGGATTTGGTTGCGATCTTTCACTCATTCTGAGAGCGAATCATGAAGAATACAAACTTCCCCATCTAAGAGATGACCTTCCTGCATTGCTTGGCAGAGATCAAGGAAATAACACTAGGTGGGATTGCCTCCGATATCCTGTACAATTTCTTGTTCAAAGTAATAATAACACTACAAGGCCTAGACTCATATACAACATGGCGTTTCCATAAATATGGTTGGCCCAAAAGAACATTACAAACTTCAAGAGGGGAAACATCACACAATACCTTGTCTTTGAAGGGCTTGATGTCATATGATAGGCGACATTGTTGGCTAACACAGATGTCGCTTCCTTGGCAAAGCCATCCGATGGTGTAGGGTTGTGGGTGCGACGTTGTTGGTAGGGCAAGTCGCTTGATAACCTCTGCTGATATGAGGTTCTTCTAGCTATCACTATCAACGATGAAGTGCAGAGGGGTACCCTTCAACCACATCTGTGAATGAAAAAGGTGCTCGCCTTTCTCTGGCTCGTCTGGTTCACTGGGATGGAGCTTGGTGGTAGCAATGATAGCATTGGGTTCTACATCAATGATGTGTCTCCCCATTTCTAGTTCTGACTCGGACTCACATATGATTCAGAGGCTTTCACCTCAGCCGCCAACGAATTCTTTGAGTGGCAATCAACATTGTTATGTCAGGGGCTCTTATGGAAGTCACACCACTTCCCAGTATATTTCTTTGTCTTTTTGGTGTCCTTCTTTCCTTGCGGCCTGGACTGGTTATCTAGAGGTGGTTCGTCTTTTCTCTATCCTTTGTTCTACGGGTCGGGGCCACCCTTTCCTGGATTTTGTTGTGAGGGGTTCCCAAGCCTGTGTCTTTTGTTTGAGCTTCTGCTCAATTTTGACGGCATATCAGTAGGTCGCGCCCAAGGATGAGATGTCCATAAACTCTATTTCAGCCTGGATGTATCTATGCAGACGGCTGCGATACTTGAGCACTAAATGTCGCTCGGAATATTTGATACCCATCTTGGTGTGCAAGGTATGGAAGATATTTGTGAACTCGGGAACTACTTGGTCTCTTTCCTGCTGCAGTCTAGTCCACTTTGTATACAGGTTGTCAGAACTTCCAACGGGTAGTATTTTTCCTTAATAGCAAACCTGAAGGACTCCTAGGTGACCGTGACTATAAATAATTAGGGTTCCTCTATTTTCTTCTACTCACAGAAAGTTTCCCACCAATATTTAACATGGGGAACGACTTTGAGGAGCACAAATTAATCTTTTCTCTATTCTAGAAGTTATGGACATAGAAATACCCTTCTAGCAGATTCAACCGTTTATCTACAACATCTACATCTATATGACCTTCAAATATAGGAATATCAAAGTTGATTTGTACCTTGAAGGGGGCAACACCTCTGTTTGAGGAAGATGTGTTGCCTGTTGGAAGCCACCGAAGGATTTGCACAAAACTATCCATCATCTTGTTCCATTGTTGCGTGAGGGCTTCCTTGAGGAACATTTTTAAGGGATCTCTTGTCCCGTTGTCTTTCTTTTCTCCAGCCATGAGAGGTCACTTGGGCATGGGAGAGCTTTTGTCCTCAAGACACACAAGCTCGAGACCCAATTATTTGTACCCTGACCTCGTTGGGGACATCCATTAAGAATGACAAGCACAAGACCGCTCTGATACCACTAATCCAGATTTTATGAGCAGAACGAAATGAATACAAATTATTATCAAAATATGCTTAACACAGAATAACAGATATACAGTAAAATTAGTTTCTATTCAATAAGAAAATAAGCTTAAACTATAAAATGTAGTGGAAAACAAGCTTGCTAGAATGGTGGCGGCTTATCTCTGAGAAGAGATGTGATGGCTGCACTCATTCGCCAGAAGATGATTATAATGAGGCTCTCAAGGCCTTTTTACAATAAACAGGAATGTCAAAACCCCTAGACATCCAAAAACCTAACCCTAGGAGATGAAGCGCCAAAAGTCATGTGGGCCCCGTTTGGGTAAGTTAGTACATCAACTTCCCAAGGTCGTAACTTTTGCATACGATCTTCGTTTTAGGCACACGATAGCCCATTGGAAATCTCTATCCGATGAATACACATGTTGCCTACGGCAAGCCCTACAAATATTGATTGTGGCCAGCCCTAAAAACATTTTTTAGGGCCTCAAAACGGCCCCGAAAGTCAGGGACCCAAAAACTAGGAAAAAAATGTCGAACTGGAAAACTGCCAAAATGAGCCAATTGGAATAGGTGGGAGGCCACCGACATCCATCTGGATCAATCATGAGATGGATTCTATATCTACAAAGTGTCACCCAAATGACATGAAGACATATCCTTATCAATAGACCACTCTTAGAACTATCATAGTTACAAGATTTTGTTTGTATATGAACATCCTATTCACACATGTAAACGTTAGCATTTGTGGTATTGCCCTATGTTCCTCCTTGTGGAGGTGAAAATTTCATTGCAACCATTTATTTTTGTTGTAGGGGAAAATAATTCTTTAGTATGATGGGTTGTTGTTAGGATTCCCACTAAGCTAAGTATTGATGAATTTCATCCATCCGAGGACACTTGTGAGTAGGATGATCTCCGAAGCAAATCTTGCAAGGAAATTTCATTTTCTTCTTCTCATTAGTGCCTCCAATGTTAGCATTAGGAATCAGGATCAAGGGCAGTCCCTTTCCCATGAGTAGAATTTTTCTTTTTATTCTTCTTCTTCGATCTAGGTTGTTGATCATTCCTTGAATTTGTTGATTGGACCAAGGAACAATGGAGGTTTGGGTAGGGATCAAGGCATTTTACGATGTTGGCACAGTCATTGCGGATCATGATATATGGTTATCTGCAACATTTGATCTACTAACGGGCCAACTAAATCATGGGAAACATAACCAATCACACCATCGACATGTGGTCCTAGGGTAGTTTAGGAGGATCTATTGACAGTTGGGGAGCATGAAGTATTAGCTCCTACAAAGTTCCACATTAAGAATAAATAAGATTTAGTTGTTGAACATGTAATATAACTTGCTCTTTGGTTAGGGCTCCTAACATCACAATATCCCTAGTGATAACTAGAAACAAGGAATTAGCAAACTAATCCGCTAGAAATTGGTCCATAATTTTGGCTCTGATGAGCCTACGTCGTCGTCTCCATTCATGGATATGATTGGAGATATGAGTTGTAGTACTCTGACGCAAGGATGTTAAGATTTATGTTCTAGTTCATAATAAATAGGAAGTTTAAAATGGGTCAAGAAAGTCATTGCTAACGACGAAAAATCATGAAATGAAGCACATGGCAACTCAATGTACCACTTAGTGAAGCTCTTGATCAAGGTGCGTAGGAAAAGATGCAATCTAACACTATCATCCACTAAGGAGTTGGATGAGCACCATAGGTGGAAATTCATGACATGAGTAGAAGGATATTCTTTGAACCACTTGTCATACTTTGGAATGCTCGATGGAAATTTAATAGATATAATTGAACATGATGGGTGATGTTGTATGGGGTCATTTGTCAAATGAGATAAGTCTGGTAAGTTTAAGGTAGCCAAGATATGACAACCAAGTGTTGGAAAATGTATTATGTTGTATAAATGATGGGCCTTACAACCCAATAAAATTCATATATCCCCCCACCCCACTATCCTTAGGGGCATCATTTCCCACTAGAACATGAGAAATGTTGGTTACGGGGCCAACCCCATGGTGAAAGTTCCAACAAAAAGGAAAACATGTGTTAGGTGCTATTGAGATACCCATGGGTATACTAGAAATAGGTTGAAACTTGCTACCAATGTAGAAACCAAGGTTTTTCCCCTTGTCGAAAGAGAATTTGGACTTACAAAAATGTTTGGACAAAGTGGGCATGCTAAAGATAGGCATAATTGAGGGGGGAATAGATGTATGGACCATCTAATTTCGCCAAATAGGGGCACTCAATGTTTGAAGCATGGAAATGGGAGTGGCTATCCCACAACTAACTTGTGGTATGGAAGTGCTAATGGTGACTCCTCTTGACGCTTTTGGGGTAGTAGGAGTAGGTATTACCACACTAGATGAGCCACTAATGCCTGAAATCATATGTGAACTGCTCAAAAAGAAAAAAAAGGATCATGAAAATAGGTTCATCCGCCTTTATAAACAAAGGGTAGCTATATCAAAGGGGGATTGCAATTAAATGGAATATTTTCATTGATAACTTCAATCTCCAAGTTTTCAACCTCCTTTGAATGTAAGGAATGAGCCTCTAAAATTGTGTGTTTTTCGTCTGGTGTGGACAGCCACTAAACGATGGCCAACAATTCCTCTATCTCAATAGGAAACACTTTTCATCTATGAGAGTGGTGAGTAGGTTGGTTAGCCACAGTGAAAGATGTTTTTTAATGAAATAAAAATCAAATAAAGGCTAACTAGACAAAAGTCCACACAAAGCACACTGTGATAATACAAAATCTCCAACAAACAAGTAACTGACAATCAAAAGGGCCTTCCGAAAACTAGTATGGGATGATGAGGCCCCAAGACTGATTAGTGAAGGTGCAAGAGACAACTATGGTAACCCTCATGCAACAATCATCTGAGGTGAAACTACCCTCGTGAAGACAGGCACCTTCCAAGGGAGATTAAATGGATGTTATTCATCTATCTCAAGTACAAAAAGCTCTTCCAACTTGTAGCCACCTATGTGATACCCCGGGAAAGGCAACTAAGTCTACCACTTCACAATCAGTAACCGAGAGGAATAGTCGTGATTCAAGTCTATATGTATGGGCATGGAATATAAGACAAATTACTCGGCTCGAAGCTCTAAAGAAAAGTGATGTCACTCCAAGGACTTGTGACTTCAATCCAAAACCCATGTACAAGCAATAACCCACCAAACAAGTAAAGAGGGGATAATCTCTCCACTTGCAGAGCTTGACTATAGTGTTTGACATGTGTTATATGTGCTTTCTCGGAAAGTGCTCCTTGCTACTAATGGATTTATCAGTCTTTATTCAAATTCCCAGTTCCTTTATGTGGCCTTGGAAAATTTACTCTCCAACCCTACACCAAGGCCCTAAAACTTGGACTAAATGTGTTTGCTATAAATAAAATATCTAGTTCTTTTTAGATTATGTTACTTTTAGTGTTTTTTAGTTACTCAAAGGTATGAGATAAAACTTTCAATGGTCTTTTTTACTCTTTCAATTTACTGAATTTATAAAGGAAATAAGGTAACCATGCAACATGCAAATTTCCTTTTCCTTTCCATCAATACTATGCAAATTGGAAGAGATCAAGAGGTTTTTTTTTTCAAACTTTTCAATAATGCAACAAACTCACCAAAATAAAACTACCTAACGAATTCTCAAGAACATGAAAATCTCTAAAACAAACCAACTTCAACATGCAACTTCACTTTTTAAAAAATGCGTAAAATGATATAAAAAATGAAATATGATTCTTTTTAACTCGTTTTCTTTTAGATGAGCTAAAATGAAAATACTTAAGAAGCATAGGCCAATAAAGAACAAAATATTAGCTTTTACAAGAAATGACATGTTCAATAAGATGGACATAGGCTGAGAAAGATCTAAGAAATTCATGTACATAAAATGGTCGTGCCTATCCGTGCAACAATCAACAACCAAATAGGGATGGCTGCGAGTTTCTGTGGAGTTGTCGATTCTATTATAGGGAAAACTACTTATGGACTAAGTAATCAAACCCTCAATGAGTGGGTGAGGCTCACTAACAGACAAAAGGATAGCTAACATATATTTCTCTCCTACGACTAATATGCATGTTAAATGTAAACAAGAAGGAAGGTAGGAAAGAACTCGATTCCATAAGGATAGCTAACATATATTTCTCTCCTACGACTAATATGCATGTTAAAAGAAAATGAGAAGGAAGGTAGGAAAGAACTTGATTCCATATGGTTGTCCAAAGTATCCAACAAGTTTTTCTTGATCTCACTCTAGATCCAATGCTTCACGAAATAAATTACACAATCAACCAACAATAAACACTTTCATCATTCCTCATCAAACAAATAAAATAACTTTCATAAAGAAAGTCTTAATATATTTACTCAAGCAAACTAGAACAACACAAAACCTCATTAAAGATGCTAAAATATTAATAAATCAAAGAGATTTTTTGGGGGAAAGAAGATACATTTATGTTGATTTATGAGAGATTTACAACAATAATGATACCTTGATATTCATTGTTGTACTATTGGCTCCAAGACCCTCCTTAGCCACAAGTCTACCTTTGTCGACTAGCACGATCCCAGGACTATATCACAGTGAGATATCTAATTGAATGGTTGATAGAATATCACCTAAGCTCTAATCATGCTACATAACTGATGTCCAATTGTCGATAATGGTAATACTCACAACCAAGAATTCTCACTAAAATTCTCCAACATAAGGATGCTTGTAATAGACCCTCTTCCCTTAGCTTTTGTTCTATTGCTTATATATTCTTGAGGAGGTGATAACAAGGCATCATGGAATGCATGTCATGCATGTGTGAGCCATGCGCAACTCCCATGTGAGATTTTGTTTTTTTCCAACTCATAGTTTTTTTCATCTTTCCTCGTGAATTTCTATTTTTTGAAGCTTTAAGAGGCGATCACAAGTTTTACATGGCAAGCCTACAACCATCACATCTGATCTATGGGAAAGTCGTATTCGACTACTCTTTTCTTCGGAAAAAACATGACCTTCATGTCCTTATGAAGAAAAAACCTTTTGTGAGCAAATTCATCTTGAGCCAAGTGTGTACTTTGGCTCATTACATATATCTTGGCCTATGGTGCCAAATAGAGTTATAACAGTTCCTTGATGGCAGGTTTGGGAAAGTTCGTGGCATAAGTTCATGAACACAATCCGCAAGTTGAAGGTATGAATGAAATTTTCTTTGTGAATGCCACCATGACTGGGTTGAAGGTAGTAGCCTTGGTAGGCACTGATGCGACCCAAAACTTTATAAGTGAATGGGCCACTACAACACTTCATCTTATCGCTGAGAGCAACATGGTCACATTGAAGGTGGTGAACTAGCAGTGAAGCCAACAACAAGAGTAGTTTTTTCTACACCTTTGAGGGTTGGAGAATGGTTTGGCAGTTTGGAATTGGAAATGGTTCCATTGGATGACCATGCAATCATCTTGGGGAAAAAATTTCTCAACCTTTCCAAAAAAATTCCAGTGCCCCATGAAAATTGTGTTGGAACTTTATGTTCTTATAGTTCATCAGACCTCTATTGGATATAGTCAGTCGATCATTTGACTAACAACTGGAGATAGATAATCAAGCAGTCGACTAATAACTAGAGACAATCGACTGATGGATTGACCAGCCAATAAATCAACTATGTGTTGGGCGACTAGATGGTCTAGTCGACTAGCTGATGAGATAACATGGGTTTGTTGGAAACTGTTACAACCGTCGACTATTATTTGTGGACAATATCTTCCCCATTTCTAGGAAATTAGTTAGATTAGAAGACTATAAATAAAGGACCTCATGGGTTGATGATGTGTGTGAAATGATGTGTATGCAATGACTATTGAAACATCTATCATGCATTGTGATGTTCTGATCACAATGCATTGTGCTTAAGTGTTGAAACGATGTCTTTAGACACCACCAATATTATTGGAGTATTACTCACTTTTTTATTTCTACAAATTTTGTTTTTTTCTTCTCACAGTTACCCCCAAACCCAACATGGTATCATAATGACTAGTTTTGACCTCTCCCATTGTTGGCAAATCCTTCCGAGTCAAACCTTGTAGTGACTAACTTTGGGTTGTTGATTTGTTGACTATAACTTGTTTAGACCATATCAGATCAGTAAGACATCGACATATGGCTTTCAAGATTGATCCAATTATTTTGAATGGACTCAATTATGCTATCTAGGCATCAGATATGGAGACTTTGATGAAAATCAAGGGTGATCCAGGTGGATATTGATGGCCACCCACCTGTTCCAACTGGCTCCTCTTGATAATTTTAGTTCAACACGTTCTTCTGTAATTCTTTGTAATTATGGGTTATACACTTCCAGGGTTGTCTGAAGCCCTACACAACTCCCAGGTGGATATTGGTGGCCACCCACCTAATCCAACTTCCTTATTTTGGATGCTTTCATGTTAGTACATCTTTTTGTACTTCCATGGCCATTTTGGGGCCCTAAATAGTGTTTTTTTTTTGCTTGCCATAGTCAAACTATAGACACTGTCAGAATTTGACAGCATAATGTGTATTTCTCAAAAATACCTTTCTAACGAGCTATCACATGCCTAAAACAAAGATTGTATGCAAAAGTTGCGACCTCGAAAAACCCATCGGGGCCCGCATAACTTTTGGTGTTTCATCTCCTAGGGTTAGGTTTTTGGATGTCTAGAGTTTTGGCATTCATGAGTAATGTTAAAAAGGCCTTTGGAGCCTTATTGTAATGATTCTGCTTAGACAGATGCACGTATTAGCCACATCTCTCCTCAGAGATAATTACCACCATTCGAGCAAGTGTTTTTTAGTTCTTAAATTTTTCAGTTTCAGCCTATTTTATTTATTCAATAGAATTTATTATTCACTGTATATATGTTGTTGTTTTCCATATCTCTGTGTTATTGTATTCAGTCTGTTATTCATTTCATTCTGCTCATAAATTCAAATCAGTGGTATCAGAGTGGTTTGCTCATCATTTATTTTTCTTCGTGCATGTCCCCGACAAGATCTAGGTACTAGAAGTTGGGACTCGAACCAGTTGAGCCTTTGCAAGATCAGCCGCATCGAACCCAACAAAAACCTATGGGGGATGAAAAGAAAGATGATGGAGCGGGAGATCCTTTTAAAATGTTTCTCGAGGAAGCCCTTGCACAACAGAGGAACAAATTGATGGACAACTTTGCACAGATTCTTTAGCAACTTCCCACAAGAGACGCATCTTCATCAAGCATCCATGCAACCCCCTTCAAGGTACAGGTAAATTTTGATATTCCATTATTTGAAGGACTGATAGATGTAGATGATGTAGATAAATGGTTGAAACTGCTCGAAGGTTATTTTTTGGTCCACAATTTTTCTGATAGGGAAAAGATTACTTTTGCACTCCTCGAGGTCGTCCCCCATGCTAAGGACTGGTGGAATACTTACTCTGAGCAAAGGACCATAGAGGAATCTGCAATATTTTTAGTCACCCCCATGTGGAATTCCTTCAAGGATGCCATTGAATAAAAATATTACCCTATTGGAAGTTATGATGACCAGTACACAAGATGGACCACCCTCCGTCAGGTAAGGGACCAGAAATTACAAGATTTCACCAATATTTTCCATACCCTGTGCACCAAATTAGGTATAAAATACTCTGAACGACATATGGTGCTCAAATACCATAATTGTTTGCATAGATACATTCAAACATAAATGGATTTTATGGACATCACATCATTGGGTACGGCTTATAGATATGATGTCAAGATCGAGCATAAATTTAAGCAGAAGAGGTGAGAGTTTCGATATAAAAATTCCTCACAGTCGAACCAGGGAAAAGGTGGCCCCAACCGACAAAACAAGGGACAGAGCAAAGATGGCCACTCTCAGGAAAACTAGTCCAAGTCGTAACACAAGAAGGGTAATGAGAAGTCGAAGAAGGACATGGGAGAATGGTTTGAATACCATAAAATACCTTGGCATAACATCGAAGAATGTCGCTCCAAGCAGTCACTGGTGATCAAGTTGAAAGCTTCCGAATCAGAGGCAGATTCTGACTCTAAATCAAATCCAAAAAGAGGGAAGTGTATTATCGATGTCGAACCCAGTGCCACTTTCGCTACCACCAAATTCCAACCAAGCGAACTAGAAGAACCAGAGGAAGGGGAATGCCTCTTTCACTCACAGATGTGGGTAAAGGGGGATCTGCTTCATTTCATTATCGATAGTGACAGTCAGAAGAAGCTGATCTCAGCATAGGTCATCAAGCGGTTGGACCTACTGATGACACCGCACTTGCAACCCTACACCATCGGTTGGCTTCACTAAGGAAGAGATCTTCACTTTAGCCAACAGTGTTATCTACCCTATGGCATCAAGCCCTTCAAAGATGAAGTGTTGTGTGATATTGATCCCCTTGAAGTTTGTGATGTTCTTTTAGGACAACCATATTTGTGGAAGCAACATGTTGTTTATGAGTCTAGACCCCGCAGTTTTAATATTACTCTGGGTAGACAATTGTACATGATACCAGAGGTAGCACCGCCTTACCGCTATGTCTTTAATCTCTACTAATCAATGCAATAAGGTCATTTCACAGACCAAGAAGTTATTCTTCTTTGTGATCTGTGATCACAATAAGAAAAAGGTCGTTGCCACATCCGTGGCCTCCACACAAAACCTCTCTTTGTAGCAGAAGAAAGTGGATGGGATCGTGGAAGAGTATAGAGACATCTTCTCCTCACCCACCAGGATACCGACGCACTACCAAGTCAAGCATCCAATTGATCTAACCCTCGATGCACCTCTGCCTAATGGACTAATCTATCATTGCTCACTGATGGAAAATGATGAAATCAAGCGTTAGATCCAAGAGTGCTTCAAAAGGGGCACATTAGACCCATCTCCTCCCCTTGCGAAAGCCTGATTGTACTTGTGCAGAAGAAAGACGTGACCTGGCAAATTTACATTGATTACAGATCATTAAACAAAATCATAGTCAGGAACCGGTACCCAATTCCCCAAATTGAAGACCTTCTTGACCAACTCAAGGGGGGGAATTTCTTCAACAAGATTTACCTAAAGTCTATCTACCAACAGGTTCCCATCGATCCAACTAATGTATGGAAGACAAGTTTCAAATCTAAAGAAGGTCTCTTCGAATGGATAGTCATTCCCTTTGGATTAAAAAATGCACCAACCACTTTCATGAGGTTGATGAATGATGCATTGAGACCCTTCACCAACTCTTTTGTGGTGGTATATTTGGATGACATCCTCATCTTCAACGGAACTTGGGAGGAGCACATGTAGCATATTCAATAGGTTTTAAGCACTCTATGGCAGCACAAGTTATATGCCAACTTGGAAAAATGCTCCTTTGGCATGAACAGGGTCCAATACTTGGGCTACATTGTTGATGAGCATGGGATACATGTGGATCCAACTAAGATCCAAGTCATTTGTGACTGGCCAGCCCAGACCATACTAACCGAACTTCAGAGCTTCTTGGGGCTTGCCAACTTCTATCGACGGCTCGTGTTGGGATTCTCCCATATTGTATGGGCCCTCGGCCAAGTGACCAAGGGCGGTGGTAGAGAAAATTTCACATAGGGGAAAGCACAACAATGAGCATTTGATGATCTGAAGCATCGCTTGTGCTGAGCTCCAGTACTCTCCTTACCCAATCTGTAACAACCATTCGAGATTGAGATTGATGCATCCAACTATGTTGTAGGCGCAATTCTCACTCAGCACGGTCATCCGATAGCATACCACAGTGAGACACTCTCATATACTATCCAAAAATACCCCACCTATGACAAGGAAATGTATTCCATTGTACAAGCATGTCGCCAATGGAAAAATTACATTATGGGAAAGGAGACAATCATCCACACTTATCACAAGCCTCTACAGTTCATATAGACACAGGGGAAGTTGCAAAACGACTGCCATCAGAAGTGGTCCACCTACTTGCAGCAGTTCCATCTCAACATCAAGTATAAGACAGGGAGCACAAATCATGCCGGTGATTGCCTCAGTTGACCTCTCCTGGCTGCACTCACCACCGTGCTCCATTCCTGTGGGCATGAGGCATTTGAGTAGCCCCAACTTTATCAACAAGATCCAGACTTCGCCACCACCTATCAACTCTTGGGTATAGGCGTGAGTGTCACCAATTTTCACATTCGGGACAGAGTGTTATGCCATCTGGGCCATCTTTGTGTTTATGCAAGTGAGCGTACAAAGTTGATTTGGGAGGCTCACTACAGTCAGATGGTAGGACATTTTGGCGTGGAGAAAATTGTGGTCGTTCTACATAAACATTTTTATTGGCCAAAACTTCGACAGGACGTCAACAAGTATATCAGATCTTGCACTACCTGTGTTATTTCCAAGCCATCCATCAAGAAGCAAGGCTTATACACCCCTCTTCCTACTCCGAAGAGGCCTTGGGAATCCATCTCGATGGATTACATGTTTGTCCTTCCTTCCACCAAGCAAGGCAATGATTGTGTATTTGTGGTGGTTGATCAGTTTTTGAAGATGGACATTCTCACAACCTGCAAGAAGAGCATCATAGTGGAATATACTACCAAGATTTTCTTTGAATGAGTATATAATGCAGGCACCACCTGCTATGTCGAAGCAGATCTTCGATTCCGCCATTTTCTGTACTGGAATCTTTCTTGCATATGGTCTTCATCATTCTTTGACAGGGCTAAATTTAGCTAACTGTCACTAACATTTGCTCTTTCATTTTTAACTGGCAGGACTATTGCCGAATTTGATAAATTAAGCAACTTTTAGCATACTCGTTCTACTTGACAGGACTATTGCCGAATTTGTCAAATTGCTGAATTTGTCAATTTAAGCAACTTTGGTTTTATTAGCACCCAACGGAAAAGACTCGGCATAAAGATGTAAATCTCTATATGAATTTCTAATATATCCAAGACCCCAACGGAAATTGGCTTACCGTACGGATTGTACCCTCCATGCAAATTCCGTTCCCATATAA
>ML809268.1:227421-256537 GCA_009831015.1 Picea engelmannii | reverse complement strand
AGAGGGTATTTAGAGAGAGAGAGAGGGGGGAGAGAGAGAGATGGATATAGATGGAGGGGGAAAGAGGGAGGGGGAGAGAGAGCAAGGGATATTGGGAGAGAGAGAGAGAGGGAGGGATAGTGAGAAAGAGAGAGAGGGAGAGACAAAGAGACAGAGGTGGAGGGTGTTGTTCCTGAGTCTGTACTAAGGCTCAAAAGTACAGTTTCAAGGCATCTGAAAGTGGTTAGGATAAGGAGAAGGGAAAATATCAACCTTCGGAGAAGAGTCTAGGGGAGATTTCTTCATTGGGGTTGTTTGGCTTCAAACTGCTACTAAATAGTTATGTCACGTTCAATGGCTGACCATGATTGTTCAAGCTCGGCCAGGTTAGTGGTTGTTTTAAGGGTAGTGTTGAAGAGGTTGAAGGCGATATGTGTTTGGTTCAATAATCTGGGTTCAACGTTAGGTTGACTTGGTGTAGGAACTGTCATGGGGTAACAATACTGGTAAGAGAACTATTAAGAAAGATTGAGTGTTGTCTTAGTTTGATTTTATAAAAGAGAACTTATAGTTGGAGAAGTAAAATATAAATGAAAATCTAAGGCTCATTTCCGTAACTGTATCATATTTTTATAAAAGGGGTGAGATGAAATAAAAAAATTAAGCCATTTACAAAGAAAAGTTCTAGCTGGTGAAAACTCACGACATAAACGGGAGAGGAAAATATGTAAGAAAATAATCAATGTAACAAAGAATATATGTAAAATTCTGAAACTACAGTTTGGTCTTACACAGCTAATAGCTGGTGCAGAGGAAAGGCGATAAACAATTACAGAAAACCCAGATTCATTCGTTATAGTAGTGGTCATACTAAATTACAACGAAGCACATTAATTATGAACATGAATTGAAATGTAAAAATGAGATACAAGGAAGCAAACTTGTGATACATAAGTGACAGAATTGAGAATCTCCAGATCTACTTGTATTAACTCTCAATGCAAAACTATATTACAAATAACCCAAAAAGGGTCCAGCCTTGTTTATTTCTCTCTGGGGTATATTTATACAATTTCTGCAAAGCAGGTAGAATCTCAATAGTTGAAAAAATTTCAATTATGACAAAGGAGAGAGCAATCACTCAATCTCCCCTAATGTGTCTTCACTTGTTTCCAGGTGCTTGTCTTCGTGCGGACTCGGTGCAGGTGATGCATCTTTCCACGAGTTGCGATACGAGCCGTGACGGTTCCGCTTGACAGCTGGCCTCGGCGAAGTAACATTCTCGGGCTAACTGTTGTAGCGTGTCCCCCATTTTTGCATCGATGATATCAAGGGCACTTAGTTGCACGCTGGGCTGGATCAAGTGCCTGTCAACTCGGGCCATGTCCACCCTATATATCTGAGAGATATCGGTCGAATCTCTCTCATCTTTCTCTTTTAGATCGAGTGAGATCTATTCTATATTCATTTGCATTAAAGTTTCCTCATCGCCTCGGCTGTTCATATCCAACAACTCACCATCTATAGAATTGAAGGCTTCTTCTAATGACTTGGTCACTTTTTGGGCTTGTTTCTTTCCCAGGGCAATGTTATGCTCCCAATCCTTCAACATAATGTTACCTCTAGTTTGTTGTGGGAGATCGAATATGGGAGAACCTGCCGAAACTCTATTGTTCGTGGCTATCACCGCCTCCTCGAAGGCGATCCAATCCGCTCCTTCATCCCTTTCTCTGATAGTCAGGTTCTCGGAAACCTGATGCATCAACAGGCAATCCTCTCGAATCACTCCCACTTTGGCTAGCAAACTCTGTTGTGCAGAAGAGATCCTGCTCTGAATCTCAATCGCTTGGGATTTAAACCCCTCGACATTGATCTCCCTACTTTCAACGATCTCTACCTGAGCTTGCAGATCTGCGATCATAGTCCTCTGTTGACCTTCCTGTATCTGACCATCTAGGATCACTAGATGTGCTTGCTCTAGCTTGGCTTTGAGCACTTCTATTTCATTTCTATCAGCTAGTCGGGCCAGTTCTATCTCCCTGCTCACCTGACCTTTAGCGTTTTCTGTGGCCAAAGATACTCTACCTTCAAGAGTCTTGATTAGGCGATTTTTTCTTTTGAGCTGGTTCTTCAACAATTCGAACGAAAATTGATTCGCCGATACATACGCTCCTAGCATTCCTACGATCTCCATGGTGAATTGTTCATTCTTTTTGTTCTTTCCATCGGTCATAACCTTGAACTTTTTAGCGGTCGATTCTCCCTCCTGGTAGAATTCTCTTTTCACCACTGCTTTTCTCTTTTTGTCAAATAAGAACTCATTTGGAGGAAGTTCTTCTTCTCTAATAGGCCTCAGTTCCTCATCGAAAATCCATCCTTCTTCTATATTTCCTTGTGTCGACTGCAAGGGGGTGACAGAAGTGATGGGTTCCCCGATTTGTCTCGCTGCCTTTCCTGGGGTGACGACCGAGTCCTACTTCTTCGAAGGTTCAGGGGTATTCATCTCCATTTCTAGGTTCAGTCTCTTTGGCGGGTTTGGATTCTGTTCCTCTACTTCGGGCTTCTTTGTTTTCTTCCTGAGCTGGGAGTTGCATCTTTGGGGCCTTCAGTATCCTTCGGTTCTGCCTCAGAAATGCCCGGGCTCACTCCTCGCAACATAGCGGGAAAACAACTTCATCTATGTTCTTAAAATTTCAATACAGAGGTTGTGTCTTCGGGTGCTAAAGATCGGATCCGAGCTAGCACCTCCTCATAAGACTTCGCCCCTCGAAAAATGTCGCCCGGAGGTGAAAACTCATGTTCAAACCTCTTCAACCCACAATTAGCTAAATGGTTGCTCACAATTTTCTGAGGGTCATGTTTTTTATACTCGATGGAGACCAAACTCAGGTCTTCCAGGGCTACAGCCTCAGCCTTGGCATGCTCGAAATCCAATAAAGAATAAGAATTTAGCTGAACGGGGAAAAACGACCACACCTTCTTTGAAGATGATTTGAGTTCTTTACTCAACCCGCTAGCTTTTCGGGGATGAACAGTGGTAGTGCAAGTGGGGCAACAGCAGCTCCGAACACTCTAAAGTAGGAAAACTCTGCTTCCACATACCAGTCTGCTATACCACTCAGACTTGCAACAATGTTGTCTGAGATCTGAGGTGGCGGGTGACCAAAAATTGCGATGTGCAGGGGCACCATCACCCAGTTGAAAATTTCGTAAATGAATTTGTCCACTTTATTCTCCCACAACTTGTCGTGATACTCATGCACAGGTTTTTCTTGGGCTGGGTTCCAAGCCCAGCTCATCAAAGGGAATGGTGTCATGGAACATACTGCATCCATAATATATGCAGACATGAAAAAGGAGGATGGTCTCTCGCTTGCCTTCTACTCCCGATACTCTATGACCTGGTTGGCCAAATTGTCCAAGAGTATCTTTTCCCAATTGAACGAGCAACCTTCTACGACCCGAAACATGAGAGGAACCCACGCAATGTAGAAATGTGATGTGTCCTCTCTTCCGAATAGTCAGCATGTCATCATTGCCACATACTTATACTGTGGCTCCAGCGAAGAGATTGAATAAACGCCTTGGTCATTTTCTCTGAATTTCGCGGAGCACGAAACCCAATCCTCTATCAAACCGGGCATGGTTTTTTCATATTGAGTGCACTCCTTCTCTTTGAATTCCTCCAGGAATTCAGCACCATACATGTATTCAGATGTTGTCGGGAGCTTATACATGGTTTGGATGTGCTCCGGTCTAAAAGTCTCGACCATGACTCGTTGGTCATTCATGATAGTTCTGGAGGGTAGGTCTATGTGGTCCAACGGCCATCGGATCATATCATAATACGGGAGAAACCATGGTTTGGTTGCTACCCGGTGCATTCCGGATTGCACAACTATCTTGTATTTGGTATTCAGGTCGTCCCTTTCATTGTCGTCGGAGTCTGAATAATTCACCAACTCAGATTGCAGAATATCTGAAACAAACAACCAGCTAGGGACCAAGTCGACACTCTAGGGAGAAGTGTCGAAAATATTATCTGAGCCTTGCCCTGTAACCTCGACATTCGCCTTTGCTGCTTTCCTTGGAGCCATAGCTAAAGCTTGCGTTTTCGCCCTTCCGCGGTAGAACTGCGTATACATGCAGAAATTAGTTCACTCGGAATTGACGAGCTCTGCGTGCTATGAAAAATGCATAATGAAACGCAACTCTTGCATATATTTGAAAAAACAGTACCTTTCAAAATAAGTCTATCAAATCGTAATTAGAAACAAATTTATTGTGTAAAATCCAATCTTATATTCATGGATTCACCCTAATTCTCCATTAATGTCATCAAGTTTTGGCGGTTTGACAATCAGTCAGAGTAGGGAGAGAGATGGCTACCTTGGGAAACATGCAAGCCTTGGAGCGCGGGATATATCTTTCCTTATCTTAAATTATCAAATTTTACCACCTTTCATCAATTCCTCGTTGTTCGCTACTTCGTGGATTTTCTTTTAACATTTTGAGTCCCCAACTCGCGAGATCGCGAGGACCAATTTTGTCTTAATTAATAGTAATCACGATTTGGAGCATCATTAAGTTTATAATCCATTTATTCTCCATATCACAACTCAAAACTTCGAAGGCAAGTTTCTGGGAGACTAGTAAGCCGAGTCGCGAAACTGTGAGATGGAAATAATTAAGACTCAATTAAGGGGAAGAAAATATTATCTTAGGCGACTAATTAATCATGTCATAATTACATCGCGACTTCGTGAGTCGGGGTTTTAGGCGCCGTAACTTTTGAAAAGATAGTGCCGAGTGGCGAATCACCGAGAACCAACTTTGACCATGGTTAGCCTTTTTGCCTTTAGTTTTTTACCAGGGTTAGCCCGAAAGAACCTCATGCTCTCGGCCCCCAGGGCTGTAAAAATAGAAATTTGAACTTGGCGAACGTCGAGGCGCGAAACCCCGATGACGTCTAAGAACTGAGTTAAATATTTTACCTTGGTTACTATCTTGAGTGAAAATTCAATATGAGTTCACCCTTTCACGACTCGGGGTGTGTGAACTCAAGGATTAAAGTGTCTGACTTGCGAGATCCCGAAGTAAAACAAATGAGTCGAGCATCCTTATGAACGTTGACTTGTTTTGAGAGTAGAAAAAGCATCCTTGTTTAAATGACAAGGTTGCAGGATTTTCATAGTCTCGGGGGAAAAATCAAAAGGCCATCTCTAGATTTCAAGCATAAAAAATTGAGAATTGTGAAGGGTAAAAAATAAAACAAGGGCGGCTCCAACATAGGCTCCAACTAGGGATCCTTCCTTCTTGTGAGGCGGGAAGAACAGTAGACCATGTGCCAATATTGGGTAAATGGAGTCATAAGCTAAAACAAGCAGAAAAAATTCAAGGAAAAAAGGATCTAAAGGGGGAAAAAACTTCGTTTTTACCTCGAGAAGTTTTTTTCAAAATCAGATACTCTTTTCAAACATAGTTGTAGTCCCTTTCACAATTTTCCCTTTCCCAATACTAACTTTGGGGATGTTTTAAGACAGTCGAAATGACCCTAGGGGACTCAACAGATCTTGTGGCTCTCGGCTTGCATCGAAAGGATGATGTTATATATTTTTAAAACAGGGAAGTCCCGTCTGAATTTGAGATGTAGATCAAGTTTTTAGGAAGTATTGGTTACCAGAGTAGAGTGATATTCATGTATAACATCCTTACAGATATCTCAAACATTGCTTCACTGCCAGCGAGCCTGTTCAGTAGCTCGGTGAAGTTATCTGGCCCCTTTTACTAAATTTCCTTTCACCACCTCGGAAATTGTTTATGCATTTAAATGATAAGACGATGGAAATCATTTCTGAATTTCCTTTCATCATTTTTTTTGGACTAGGTGGGGGCAATCATTTTTGAATTTCCTTTCACCACCCGTCTTATAAGTCATTTTTTGAGCGCGAAGATGGGGGCAATCAGTTTATATCAGGGTTGATGTCTGTGGAATATTTTTGCATCAGAGGTCTATCAACTTACTTTGATTACTCGGTATCAATCTTCCCTTGACCTTCACAACACCTTCGTTCTTAGGGAGACAGGGGAAAATAATTTTTTTAAGGGGCATCCTGTTGAGCAAGCTTTGATTCTTCCGAAGCTGTTGAGAAATCTAGGAAAGTTGGGATCACTCTAAACGTTCCTTCGCTTAGCAGGGGATCAAGTAGTTGTGGAGACCTTCTTTCCTTTTACAATCTGTTTCGAGACTCAAGAGGCTAAAAACGAAAACTTTTATTCCTTCGTAATGAAAAGAAAAGATGGAGGCTTTGTCAAAAGTTAGATCTAGAAATAGGTAGGATACAAGGCATTGATTCATTGATCAAAAAAGTAGAAGGTCAAAATAGTTCGAGACTGGCTCTTGTATATGTCGTAGGGGATGGCTACTTTCGATTGACTTTTCTTAGTTTTAGTGTATCATTCAAACCGATTTAAATCAAAGGTTACCAAGCCAAGCAATAACCCTGTTATTTAACAATTTAGCCATTACTGTAATCTGAACGATGTTACCTTGATTTAATTTTGACAATCTTTGACAACATGTGTATTGAGAAAACCCACCTTTACCTTTCTTTCCAATTCCTTTGTGCACTACGAAACTACTTTTTGGGTATCACTTGTTTCATTGCCGATTTATTTCTGGTACTGCTTTGCGAATTACTCCTCCTGCTAGCTCGTAAGCAGCTGGAATCCTGCAAAAAGAAAATATGAACTTTATTCAAAATATGTCTAAAAATTATGAACAGAAGAAAACAGAAAGTCTAAAGGGAAATAAAATTACCTGTATATACAAACAAAGATTTTATTATTTTATTATTTTTTATTTTTTATTTATATATTTATTTATTTTTTTGAAAAAATGGCGACTGCTATGTCATGTAATGATTCAGATATCGCCCGTTGACAGGGGCCCTGAGGACTTCTCCGTCGATGTTTTCCAGTAGGAAATAATTTTCTCCTACTGGAGCCGAAACCCTGAATGGTGCATACCAGAGGTGGTCGAATTTACTATGCTTTGCTGCCTCTTCCCTTCTTGCATCCCATCTTAGCACCAAATCACCTGGAGAGAATTCTCGATCCTTCTCTTTTCGGTTGAACAGTGCTTTCATGTCATCTTGGTACCGCTACATCTTTTCATCAATCTCAGTTCTCTGTTGTTCGACCTCAATCAATTGATTTATTCCCCTGGTCACAGGATTGGGTTCTTCGTTTTGGTCTTGCCACAATTTCATTACCGGTAGCGCCAGGTTTATGGGTAGAACGACATCTTTCCCATAGACCATTTGAAAAGGAGAAACACCGATAGATCTTTTCGTGATTATGCGGTTTTCCCACAATGCGTATTTTAAATGTACATGCCAAGACCTCTTATTCTCATCCAATACTTTCTTGATAATGTTTACCATGCTCTTATTTGACGACTCGGCCAACCCGTTCCCTTGGGAGTAGTATGCAGTGGAATGTCCGAGAATGATGTTGTATTTATGACAAAAACTGATCATAGCCATAGACTTAAATGATTGGGCATTGTCAATAACTATATTTCGGGGAAAACCGAATCTCGACAAAATATTTTCCTCCAAGAAGTTGATTACCACCGAGTCAGTTGCCTGCTTGGTTGGAATGGCTTCCACCCACTTTGTAAAATAATTTGTGGCTGTTAAGATCCACCTATGCTGAGCACTGGAATGAGGATTGATCTCACCTATGAAATCCAGACCCCATTGTTGAAATGGAGCTTCCATTTTGACTGGAACGAGTGGTAGTGCAGGGAGTTTCTGCTTCCTAGTGAATATTTGACAAGGGTCGCACGCGCGTACTTTGCATTTATGTCTCAAAATAGTTTCGGCCAATAGTAGCCTGCCCTGAAGATCTTGTAAGCCATGGCTCTCCATGCATGGTGTCCTCCATAGATTCCTTCATGAAATTACTCTATAACCTGAGGAGTTTCCGACTCGACCAAACAAACTAGTAGGAAACCGAGTGGGTCCTTCCAGTACAGTTGGTTTTCGACGATGCAGTATTTTACAGCATGGAGTTTTAAAGTTCTGCATTTGGTTGATGATAGTCCATCTAGGAACTTTAGGTTCAACAAGTAGAACATGATGTCTTTATACCAGCCCGATGATATGAACTTTTCCTCGATCGTTCTTGGATCTGTCTGGTCATCCGGCTCGGGTAGGTGTGTGTCTCCATCTTCTTCATGCAGGCAATTAATATCAAGAGCTCTAAGGTTTGACTCAGCCAAGAGTTTGGCCAGACCCTACCCCTTTATCAATTTAGTCGGCTTGACTTCTAGATCGAACTCTTGTATTTTAGCGAGCCATCTCCCTCTTCTTCCATCATTGTCCGGCTGCACCAGTATGTCTTTTACAGAACTGGTAGGTACATACACGATTATTTTTGAATGTAGCACATAAGTTCTAAATGCCTTCAATGATTTTACCATTGCGTATGCTTGTTTTTCCATTATGTTATATTTCAGTTCTGCATCTCTGATGCTTTTGCTAAAAAATGTTATCGGCTGTTTGAACCCCTCTTCATTTTTCTGCAAGAGTACCGCTGCGATGGTATGTTCAGAAGCAAAAGAGAAGATGAGGAAATCCTTCAGATAATCCGTACTTGCTAGTAAAGGTGCCTCGCTTATAACTTTTTTAATGTGCATGAAATATGCCCTGGCCTCGACGATCTAGTTTACCCCACTGTCCTTCTTCAACATTCCTGTAATCAATTCGACAATCGCAGCGAAATTTGGAATAAACCTTCGCAGAAAATTTATCTTACCTAAGAATGATTGAATTTCTTTTATATTTCTCGGGATAGCGATAGTATCTATCACTTCAATCCTCTTAGGAGCAACTCTGATTCCTTCCTTAGATATGACATGGCCTAGAATCTTACCTTCCCGCATAGCAAAATGAGATTTCTTTGGATTCAGGGATAGACCAAACCTGCGGCACTTTTCGAACGTCTGTTTTAGATGCATCAAATGTTCTTTGTCAGTTTTAGTAAAAAATGTTAGATCATCACGGTAAATGAATATGAACTTGTCCCTTTCTCCCATGAAAGAGATGTCCATAGCTCGCTGGAAAGTGGCCCCTGCATTCATCAAACCAAAAGGCATTTTGACATACATGAAAGTACCCCAGGGCGTGGTGAATGCAGTTTTTTCCCTGTCCTGTTCACTCATAGCAATCTGATTATAACCAGAGAAGCCATCTATCATTGACATTCGATTAGATCCAACAACCTTTTCTAAAATGTGGTCCATCTTGGGAAGCGGGTAATTATCTTTGAGAGACGATTTGTTTACGTTTTGGAAATCCACACATAGTCTGATTTCCCTGTTCTTTTTCCTGACTGGAACTAGGTTAGCTACCCAGTCCGAGTATCTCAAAGGTATGATTATCTTTGCATCCAAGAGTTTTTTGACTTCCTTTTCTATCACGGGTAATAGAATGGGGTTAATTTGCCTAAGCTTTTTCCTAAACGGTTTGACCCCGGGCTTTAGAGGTATCTTGTGATCAATAATGGAAGTATCATATGTTTTAAATTCATCATAGGAACAGGTGAAACCATCGTTGTATTGCCTAAGAAAGTCTTGGTACTTCATGTTTGTTTTAGGAGGCAGGAATTTCGATAGTTTTACCATTCGGTGTTCTTTTTCGGTCCCTATATCACAGTCCTCCACCTCTTCTGGATGGGGTTGCATAGTGGCTTTTACGGGTACATCGTTCTGATCAAAAAGTCTTTCCAAAGGAATCAATCCTTTGGGAATATGATTTCTTTTAAGGACCAGCATACGATGATCTGCATTTTTTTCTCGGAAAACTTCAGGTTCCTCTCCTTCTTGCATGATCCACATGGAATCATTCTGGTTTTCTTGGTCAGTGTGAGTCTTTGAGAATTTACCTACTGCTGTAAGGAATTTCTTAATCTGTTCATCATCTTCAAAGACTTTCCAGTGTCGGACATTGTCTGGTATGGAAGGCTTATATCTGATTTCGATATGATATTTCAGTTTGAAGGCCATGGGAGGAGAAAAGGTTGAAGCTGCCTTTGCCAATGCATCAGCATGTAGATTCTCAATACGAGGGATAAAATGGATATTTATAGATGAGAATTTTTTTTCGATGAGATCCCAAGTACAATTTCTATACGCTCATAGTCTGGGATGCCTGGCTAGGTACTTTCAGTTCACGTCTTACTATCAATTCCGCATCACCGTATACCTCCAAGTTTTTTATATTTAACTTTTTGGCAGCCTCTAATCCTAAGATCAATGCTTCATACTCGCACACGTTATTGGTGTAATCTATGTCCCACTGCAAATGATAGGAGAAAGGAATAATGAAATTACCTTCAGGATCTACCAAAAGTACCCTAGCACCAACTCCTTCAGAAGACGAAGCACCATCGAAATGCATTTTCCATACACCAGTATTACACAGCTCTTCTGTCAAGGGGATTTATTCTTCTTGCTTTGTATCGATTTCTTCTAAGAAACCATCCAGACCATCATCAAAAGACAAGATGCAGTTTCCCAGATCTTGGTCTGAGATGTAAATGGGGAAGTTGTGCGGGTTTTGAGGGTCACTGACCGTGTATGCTAATCTTGTCTCTCTATATAAACGAGTGAACTGACCCCTGAACACAGGGATTGTGGCGTAAGACATGTCTAAATGAAGGGAACCTCCCAACTTGGCCTCCCATGACCTAGATAACAACATATTGTACTTAGGGGGGATATCGGCGATAACCACATCCATCAAGATACTTTTAACGGGGACCTGTGCCAGAGTAACTACCAGATCCTTTATCATCCCCATGCATTTAACCTTCCTCGAATCAAAAGAGTACAGATTTCCATAGGGTCTTGTGATCTAGAGACCTAGCTTTTCCATTATAATCTTGGGCATAACATTATGAGAAGCTCGAGAGTCTAACATACAATTATGCAACAATTGATCATGTATATTCAAAGTGATATAGAAGGGAGTGATGTTGTCTTTAGACCCTTCAAAGTGAGGACCAAAGGTGATAATAGGTCTATCATCTTCCAAGTTTATAACATCATCTTGGCTTTCAAGTTCATAGACGCCTATCATTTTGGTAATTTGTTTGCGATAAACGGGGTTTTTCACTAATTCCACCAAAGGTATCGATATCTT
The DNA here is from genome assembly GCA_009831015.1 of Picea engelmannii. NCBI lineage: Eukaryota > Viridiplantae > Streptophyta > Pinopsida > Pinales > Pinaceae > Picea > Picea engelmannii. The sequence continues at coordinate 245,348 of ML809268.1, read as the reverse complement.
AATTTTGTTTAACTCACTTTCAAAATTAAAATCTCTGTTTACTTTGTCTGTTTTTCCAGTTGAGACTTATGAATTCTTTCTTTCTGACTTATTCGTCTGGACAGATTTATCATTCATGGTCTTACTTGGAGCAGTATCCTTTTTTACAGTTTCGATCAGCTGTGTTTGAGTTCCCACTTTTTCTACCTCGGACTCCTGAGTGCTCACGCTTCTCCTTTTTTTGTTGGGTGGTGGGGTCTCGTATGAAGGAGGCTTGTAAGCTTGACCCTCTGAAGGATTTTTCCAGGTTGAAAAGTCGAGGCAGGTTTATTTTTATATCTCAGGTTGTATGTTGGTTGAAACTCAGATATCATTGTCTCAATTTCTGGTTAGAATTCGTGGTTCTTAGCATGATCACTCTCCTCTCTCTCATCTTGTGTCTCCGACACATTTAGAGAATTTTCGTAGTCTTCGCGAGTCAGATATGGTTGACTATAGTCATCACCGAAGTTCACGAAATCATTATCTGAATCCTCGAAGTCTTGAAAATTGTTAGCTCCTATAAAATTTTCATTTTTCAAGGGAGCTTGTATTTTTTGATCTTCCTTTTTTATTGGTCTTTGTTGATTAGGAGGGTTTTGAATTTTTCTGAAATCTTTTTTGTGGTAAGAGTCAGACTTGGCTTGTTCAAGTTCCATCCGAGTTATTTTATTTGACAACTCTTTAATCACTCTAGCCATATCATCTACTCTATCATCTGAGGATCTATTGGACCCTGAAGGGCCAGCTAGTTCTGTATAGCGCCTAGTATCCCTGTTTCCAGTCTCTACTCTAGCCTTAAGTTTACCCTAAGCCATCATGTTAGATTCTATCTCTACCACATCATCCTGCATACGGTTTAAGGAGGCTCCCCTTCGTTCTCGCAAAAGTAATGCGAAATCCAGCTCGAAAGCTCCGACGAAAGTCACTTTGGCCGTGGGTTGAGATGGTTTGACTTCGGCTGGGATTTTATTATATAGTTTGTTGAATTTCAGAATGAATTCCATGACTGTCTCTGAGTTCTTTTTCTTCAAATATCCAAATTCGGTCATATAATAGAGATGGTCTTTTCGCTCGCCACATTGTCTGAGGAAATCATCTTCCAAAACCTAATATGATGGGATAGAAGCTACTGGTAGGCTCTGAAACCAAGTTCGGACCTGACCTTCAAAATTTTGGACAAGGAGTCTTGAATATACATCCTCGTTCTCGGCACCACAGAGATCTACGAATTGATCAAAAAGACTTATATGTTCAGCAGCGGTCAACTCTCCTTCCCCGCTCAACTTGGGTAAGTTTTTTATATATTTTTCTGGAAGATCATGTAGGGGGACGGGCAACATTAAAGGAGCATAGCAGGCTGCAACTTTCGCAAAAACTTCAGGAGGGATTTGGGGCCCTTGACCTCCACCTCCTCCTTGAGGCCCTTGACCTCCACCTCCCCCTTGAGGGACTCCTCCTCCACCTCCTCCAAACCCTCCTCCTATAAACCCTCCACCTCCTCCTCTGACGGCTACCATCATTGTTTGTGGAAAGTTATAAATGGGGTTTTCAAAAAATAAAATGGGTTTTATATTTTCTTCGCTAAGAGGAGACTCGGATGAGGAAGGATAAGGAACATGAGGAGTCGATTCCTCAGACTTGCAGGAGATGGGATTGGGAAAACCGACGAGTGTGAGGAACGAGTGTGTAACACACTCTTCAGGATTTGGAGAAGTCAAGAAATTTAACTGCAGATGAGATGGTCTTTTAAAAACCGACGAACCTTCAAAAGGGCTCTCTCCCCTCTGTATCAAGGGGACTATTGGATGAATCTCACTTTCAATTTCGGTACAGGGTGTTGAATGTTTAGCGTCAAAGTAAGGACTGAACAAGGTCGAGGGTTTGGAAGGACTCTCGGCCTTCGATGATGGGTTTGCAAGTTGGTAAACAACAACGGTAGGCTTGAAAGAGCCTCTCGCCTTCAAAAATTTTTCAGGATCGGTAACTGGCGTAATCAACTCAAAAGCTGGGGTTCTGTTTGGTATTCCTTCAAGTAAATGCCATTTTGTTTTTTTCGTGGAGTCGCCAAGTGAAAGATAAAAATCCTTAAAGGGTGGGTACCCTTTGTTCACTATCAAAGGGTAACACTTTCAAAGAAAAAAAATGTTGTTTTCTCAGGGAAAAGGATTTCGTAACTTCACTCCCCGGCAACGGCGCCAAAAAGATGTTGTTCCTTAGTCTGTACTAAGGATCAAAAGTACAGTGTCAAGGCATCCGAAAGTGGTTAGGATAAAGAGAAGGGAAAATATCAACCTTGGGAGAAGATTCTAGGGGAGATTTCTTCGTTGGGGTTGTCTAGCTTCGAACTGCTCCTAAATAGTTATGTCACGTTCAATGGCTTCCCATGATTGTTCAAGCTCGGCCCGGTTAGTGGCTGTTTTAAGGATAGTGTTGAAGAGGTTCAAGCCGATATGCGTTTGGTTCAATAATCCGAGTTCAACGTTAGGTTGAGTTGGTGTAGGAACTGTCATGGGGGAACAATACTGGTAAGAGAACTGTTAAGAAAGATTGAGTCCTGTCTCAGTTTGATTTTATAAAAGAGAATTTACAGTTGTGGAAGTAACATATAAATGCAAATCTAAGGCTCGTTCCCGTAACTGTATCATATTTTTATAAAAGGGGTGAGATGAAAGAAAAACATTAAGCCATTTACAAAGTAAAGTTCCAGCTGGTGAAAACTCACGACATAAACGGGAGAGGAAAATATGTAAGAAAATAATCAATGTAACAAAGAATATATTTAGAATTCCGAAACTGCATATTGGTCTTACACAGCCGATAGCTGGTGCAGAGGAAAAGCAATAAACAATTACAGAAAACCCAGATTTATTCGTTATAGTAGTGGTTGTACTAAATTACAACGAAGCACATTAATTATGAACATGAATTGAAATGTAAAATTGAGATACAAGGAAGCAAACTTTTGATACAGAAGTGACGGAATTGAGAATCTCCAGATCTGATTGTATTAACTCTCAATGAAAAACTCTATTACAAATAACTCAAAAAGGGTCTAGCCTTGTTTATTTCTCTCTGGGGTATATTTATACAATTTCTGCAAAGAAGGTAGAATCTCAATAGTCGCAAAAATTTAATTTATGATAGAGGAGAGAGCAATCGCTCCATCTCCCCTAATGTGTCTTCACTTGTTGCTAGGTGCTTGTCTTCGTGCGGACTCGGTGCAGGTGATGCATCTTTCCACGAGTTGTGATATGAGTCGTGAAGGTTCCACTTGATAGATGGCCTCGGTGAAGTAACATTCTCGGGATAACTGTTGCAGATTGTCCCCCATTTGTGCATCGATGATATCAAGGGAACTTAGTTGCGCGCTGGGCTGGATCAAGTGCCTGTCAACTCGGGCCATGTCCACCCTATCTATCTGAGAGATATCTGTCGAATCTCTCTCATCTATCTGAGAGTTTGTGCATCACCTCTACTGTCCATATCCAACAGCTCGCCATCTATAGAATTGAAGGCTTCTTCTAACGAATTGGTCACTTTTTGCGCCTGTTCCTTGCCCAGGGCAATGTTATGCTCCCAATCCTTCAACAAAATGTTACCTCTAGTTTGTTTTGGGAGAGCGAATCTGGGAGAACCTGCCAAAAATTTGTTGTTCGTGGCTATCACCGCCTCCTGGAAGGGGACCCGAGCCACTTCTACATCCCTTTCTCTGATAGTCAGGTTCTCAGAAACCCGATGCATCAACAGGAAATCCTCTCGAATCACTCCCACTTTGGCTAGAAAACTATGTTGTGCAGAAGAGATTCTGCTTTGAATCTCGAGCACTCAGGATTTAAACCCCTCGACATCGATCACCCTGCTTTCAATGATCTCTACCTGAGCCTGCAGCTCTGTGATCATAGTCCTCTGTTGACCCGCCTGTATCTGACCATCTCAGATCACTAGATGTGCTTTCTCCAGCTTGGCTTTGAGCACTTCTATTTCATTTCTATAAGCTAGTTGGGCCAGTTCTATCTCCCCGCTCACCTGACCTTTAGCGTTTTCTGTGGCCGAAGCTACTCTGGCTTCAAGAGTCTTGATCAGGCGATTTTTTCTTTTGAGCTGGTTTTTCAATAATCCGACCGAAAATTGATTTGTCGATGCATACGCTCCTAGCGTTCCTACGATCTCTGTGGTGAATTGTTCATTCTTTTTGTTCTTTCCATCGGTCATAACCTTCAACTTTTTAGCGGTCGATTCTCCCTCCTGGTAGAATTCCCTTTTCACCACTGCTTTTCTCTTTTTTTCAAAGAAGAACTCATTTGGAGGAAGTTCTTCTGCTCTGATAGGCCTCAGTTCCTCATCAAAAATCCATCCTTCTCCTATATTTCCTTGCGTCGATTGCAAGGGGGTGACAGAAGTGATGGGTTCCCTGATATGTCTCGCTACCTTTCCTGGGGTGACGACCGAGTCCTGCTTCTTCGGAGGTTCAGGGGTCTTCGTCTCCATTTCCGGGTTCAGTCTCTTTGGCGGGTCCGGATTCTATGCCTCTACTTCGGGCTTCTTCATTTGCTTCCCCTCGTCCTGGCTTCTTCCCGAGCTGGGAGTTGCATCTTTGGGGCCTTCAGCATCCTTCGGATCCGTCTCAGAAATTCCCAGGCTCACTCCTCGCAACACAGCGGGCAGACAACTTCGTCTGTGTTCCTAAAACTTCTATACAGACGCTGTGTCTTCAGGTGCTAAAGATTGAATCGGAGCTATCACTTCCTCATAAGACCTCACCCCTCGGAAAATGTCATCCGGAGGTGAAAACTCATGTTCAAACCTCTTCAGCCCACAATTAGCTAAATGGTTGCTCACAATTTTCTGAGGGTCATGTTTTTTATACTCGATGGAGACCAAACTCAGGTCTTCCAGGGCTGTAGCCTCAGCCTTGGCATGCCCGAAATCCAATAAAGATCAAGAATTTAGTCTAACGGGGAAAAACGACGAGACCTTCTTTGAAGATTATTTGAGTTCTTTACTCACCTCGCCAATCACTATTTGTCGGGTGATCTCGCGACAAGCTAGCTTGTCGGGGATGAAAAATTGTAGTGCAAGCGTGGGAACAACAGCTCTGAACACACTGAAGTAGTAAAAATCTGCTTCCACGTACCAGTACGCTATACCACTCAGACTTGCAGCAATGCTGTCCGAGATCCGAGGTGGAGGGTGACCAAAAATGGCAATGTGCAGGGGCACCATCACCCAGTTGAAAATTTCGTAAATGAATTTGTCTGCTTTATTCTCCTGCAACTTGTCATGATACTCATGCACAGGTTTTTCTTAGGCTGGGTTCCAAGCCCAGCTCATCAAAAGGAATGGTGTCATGGAAAATACCGTGTCCATAATATATGCAGACATGAAAAAGGAAGATGGTCTCCCGCTTTCCCTCTTCTCCCAATACTCTGTGACCTGGTTGGCCAAACTGTCCGAGAGTATATTTGCCCAATTGAACGAGCAACCTTCTGCGACCCGAAACATGAGAGGCACCCACGCAATGTAGAAATGTGATGTGTCCTCTCTTCTAAATAATCGGCCTTTCATCATTGCCACATACTTATAATGTGGCTCCAGTGAAGTGATTGAATAAACCCCTTCGTCATTTGCTCTGAATTTCACGGAGCGCGAAACCCAATCCTTTATCAAACTGGGCATGGTTTTTTCATATTGAGTGCACTCCTTCTCTTTGAATTCCTCCAGAAATTCAGCACCATACGTGTATCTAGATGTTGTCGGGAGCTTATACATGGTTTGGATGTGCTCCGGTCTAAAAGTCTCGACCGTGACCCGTTGGTCGTTCATGATAGTTCTAGTGGGTAGGTCTATGTGGTCCAACGCCCATCAGATCATATCATAATATGGGAGAAACCGTGGTCTAGTTGCTACCCGGTGCATTTTGGATTGCACAACTATCTTGTATTTGGTGTTCAGGTCATCCCTTTCATTGTTGTCAGAGTCTGAATAATTCACCAACTCATATTGCAGAATATCTGAAACAAACGACCAGCTAGGGACCGAGTCGACACTCTGAGGCGAAGTGTCAGAGATATTATCTTAGCCTTTCCCTGTAACCTCGACATTCGCCTTTGCTTCTTTCCGTGGAGCCATAACTGAAGCTTGCGTTTTCACCCTTCTGCGGTAGAACTACGTATACATGTAGAAATTAGTTCACTCGGAATTGACAAGCTCTGCGTGCTATGAAAAATGCATAATGAAATGCAGCTCTTGCATATATTTGAAAAAATGGTACCTTTCAAAATAAGTCTGTCAAATCGTAATTAGAAACAAATTTATTGCATAAAATCCAATCTTATATTCGTGGATTCACCCTAATTCTCCATTAATGTCATCAATTTTTGGCGGTTTGACAGTCAGTCGGACTAGGGAGAGAGATGGCTACATCGGCAAATGTGCAAGCCTCGGGGTGCGAGATATATCTTTCCTTATCTTAAATTATCAAATTTTACCACCTTTCATCAATTCCTCGTTGTTCGCTACTTCGTGGATTTTCTTTTAACATTTTGAGTCCCCAACTCGCGAGATCCTGAGGACCGATTTTGTCTTAATTAACAGTAATCGCAATTTGGAGCATCATTAAGTTTATAATCCATTTATTCTCCATATCACAACTCGGAACTTCGAAGGCAAGTTTTTGGGAGACTAGTAAGCTGAGTCGCGAAACCGCGAGATGGCAATAATTAAGACTCAATTAAGGGGAAGAAAATCTTAGCTTAGGCAACTAATTAATAATGTCATAATTACATCGTGACTTCGTGAGTTTGGGTTTTAGGCGCCGTAACTTTTGAAAAGATAGTGTCGTGTTGCGAAACGCCGAGAACCGACTTTGACCACGGTTAGCCTTTTTGCCTTTATTTTTTGACCAGGGTTAGCCCGAAAGAACCTCGTGCTCTTGGCCCTTGGGGATGTAAAAATAAAAATTTGAACTTGGCAAACGCCGAGGCGCAAAACCCTGATGACGTCTAACCACTGAGTTAAATATTTTACCTTGGTGACTGTCCTGAGTGAAAATTCAATACAAGTTCGTCGTTTCACGACTCGGGGTGTGTGAACTCAAGGATTAAAGTGTCTAACTTGCGAGATCCAAAAGTAAAACAAAGGAGTCAAGCATCCTTATGAAAGTTGACTTGTTTCGAGAGTATAAAAAGCGTCGTTGTTTAAATGACAAGGTTGTAGTATTTTCATAGTCTCGGGGGAAAAATCAGAACACCATCTCTAGATTTCAAGCATAAAAAATTGAGAATCGTGAAGGGTAAAAAATAAAACAAGGGCGACTCCAATAGGGGGGGTAGAGAGAGAGTGATATATATAGAGAGAGAGGGGAGGTAGAGATATAGAGAATGAGGGAGAGTATGAGAGAGAGAGATACCAAGAAAGTGAGAGAGGGAAGGGGAGATATAGAGATATAGAGAGGGAGAGAAAGATAAAAATATAGAGAGAAAGGGATAGAGGGATAGAGGGATAGAGAGAGAGAGAGAGGGAAGGAGAGGGGGAGGGAGAGAGGCAGTGGGAGAGGGTGTGGATGAGAGAGAGAGAGAGAGAGAGAGATATGTGCATAGAGAGAGAGAGAGGGGGGGATTTAGAGAGAGAGAGAGAGGGAGAGACAAAGAGAGAGGGGGGGGGTAGAGAGAGAGCGATATATATATAGAGAGAAAGGGGGGAGGTAGAGAGATAGAGAATGAGTGATAGTGAGAGAGACAGAGAGAGAGATACCAAGAGAGTGAGAGAGGGAAGGGGATATAGAGAGATATAGAAAGGGAGAGGGGGCAGGTGAGAGAGAGAGAGAAAGATACAAAGATAGAGAGAGAGGGATAGAGGGATAGAGATAGAGAAGAAGGGAGAGAGAGAAAGAGAGGGAGGGATAAATTCCCTCTATTTATCCCTCCCACTTGTATCCATTCCGACAATGTCTTTAGCTTTTACGACCATTAAGAGATATCGCTTACTGACATTTACAATCCTCTTCATCTGTCCTGAGTTGATTAGTGATAAATTCAATTTATTTTGAAGAGCCCTTACTATATATTATTTTCCATCTTTAGTTAATTGATACTTATTGCCTTCACGATAGAATATTTCTTTTCTATCATACAAATATGGACTTCCAAGTACGATACCAAATATATCTAGTGGAACTACATCCAACTCAACCTCATCTATGAATTGTGCATTAATTGTAAAATTTAGGACAGATTGTCTTTCCACCTGCAGTTGATTATCATTATGAATCCATCCTAAGGGATATGGTTTCTTATGAGGTTTAGCGATTAATCCCAACTTTTTAATGATTTCTTCTGATATCAAATTTACTTGTGATCCACTGTCAAATAGAGTATCAATTTTTGTATGTTTGGAAATTGCCTTGATATGAAAAAGTTATGGTCGTTTGACCTCATCAACTTCATTATCAACTTTTAAAGACTGAATTGAAGAACTTTTACTAGCTTCAAAATTTTTACCTTTGATTCCTGTGACTGTGACCTTTGTCTCATCTCCCGAATCTGACCCCAAATTGACTTGAGTTGTTGTAGTAGTCTTTGGTTTTCCTTTATTCCCGAACTTTGTTGGTTTCAACTCTGGGTGAAGAATCCAACAATGATACTCACTATGGCCTTCTTTCTTACAATGAGTACATGTATGTTTTTCTTTGTTCACTGTATAATTTTTCTTTCCTTTGAACTTTTCTTTACCCTTTCTTTTAAAATTTCCTTCAGTAGATTTAAATGGTTTTACAAAATCAATATTTACATTCTTGCCTCTAGATTCAAGATGAGTCGCTTGTACACACGCCTCATCTAAACTAGTAGGATTGAACATAAGAATGGTATGTCACAAATAACTATGCAAACCACCTATATACTTAGGTAGTGCCTCTTCAGTACCCAATGATATTCCCAACAATAAATCTCTTTTGCGAAACTCCTGTGTATACCTTTGAACAGTTTGTCCTTTTAACTATCTAAAGTTCTGCCATGACATAATAGCTTGTTGCATGTAAGCTAGCGGATAAAATTTCTTTCATAAAGTAGATGTAAAATCAAGCCATGAAGAGAGATTCTTACCAAACTTCTTAAGATCCATTTTTTTCCTTATTTCCCACCAAACAAGGGCGGTTCCTCACATCTTGAGACAAGCAAGCTGGATCATACTCTCTTCATCTATGATTCTCTATATCCTGCAATACACTTCAATTTGTGTTATCCAATTATCTAACTTTTCTGCATTTAGTTCTCCATCATGCAAAGGAAAATGAAACTTAACATCAAGTTTTAACAAAGGCATATAAGACTTATGCTTATGTGTTTGTTTTTGTATGGTAGATGTTGTAGAATGAGAACTAGCATTTGATGTAGAACTGAAAGAAGAAGAAGAAGATTGTGGTGAAGGTGGCATATGAGGAGGCTATGAAGACTCTCCTTTCCCTTGAATTTTACCCTTCATTAATATCTCCCCCAAGGCTAGTTTCTTTCTCTCCAAGAAATATTCATACAACACTTTGACCATTTCAGACATGGAGAAAAGTGCATCTTCTAGTTTCTTGGTTCGTGGAGAAAACTCTCCTTATGAAGCCATTCTTTTCTTCCTCAACAATCCTTATATCTCAGGAATGAATTTAGCCAATGATCCTACTCCTTTATAATATTTGGATCTTGTAAGCATCGACCCTACACTTGTTAAACCTTCAAAAATAGCCAAAGCTCTGATACCAAATTACTTGATCCAAAAAATCAAGATGTAGTTTAACAAAGTGATGATTATTATATGCTTAATAATTTAAAGAGATAATCCTCGTTAATCATTCTACATAATAGAGATAATAGAAGAAACCAATAGAATAGAAGAATAGAATAGAAGAAATCATTGATCTCTGGGCCTGCTTCCAAGTGGAGGACCTCTTTTTTATTTCTCGTCAAACTGATCAAGTTCTCTTACATTGGATTTATTGTTGTTACAACATGTTCTTGGTATGTTGTGCAATACCTCCCTGCTCAGATCCAATCATTCTCCCAAAGTCTCCTCTCCAACATGACCAAAATTCCCCTCAATTCATGAGAAATGGACAAATTTACAATGCTGCTTTTCAATTTCCTTGCATACCAAAGCCTCCCCTCAAGCTCAAAAAGCCTTAAATTTATAGTATTTAGGCCCAAAAACAGAATCCCAACTTCCCCTAAAGATATGGCCTCTTTTTGGCTTCAAATCCCCCTTCAAATGGCCAAAATATCCCCAAAACAGTGAAATATGCGCTTTTCTAAAGTTTAAAAAACCCATTTTTAACAAAAATACATAGAGTAGCCCGTTTTGGGCTGGGCGCACCCTTGTCTCTTGGTCTTTAGGCATATTCATAGGATCACAAGATAAAAAAAAGAGGCCGCTTAGCTAGGCTAAGCCCCTTTTGGAGTGCACCCCCCTGGTCTCATGGAATTTTCCTCAAAACCAGGGTTAACGTTTATCCATTGGGCACCCCCCTTGTTACTTTATCACCTTTATTTATATTATTTTGTGTTTTAGTGTTACAAGCACCACCAAGGGAGAGTTCACAGGGGACCTTTGTTAAAGGCTTGGGCTAACCTAAGAGGTCATGGGATCAAACCCCATGGACTCCAATAACACTTTTTCCACCAACCATTAACCAAAACGATGGTGCCACGTGGCAGCCCATGACTAGGCCACGTGGCACCCAACTATTTGCAAAACAAATGCCACTTTTTAGTTGTTGGTTGGGTCCCTGTCATTGACCAATCACCTTCTGTTGGACTACCACTTGTCACCACTGGTCTCTGCAATGTAAAAACTGCTGATGTCATCATTTGACTGGACCTGTTGAGTTTTTGCCTGTTTGGGAAAATGATCAGAGTACGATAACTCTCGCATACAACGTCCGTTTCAGAAAGTAAATATATGGCTAGAATCGGGAGAACGGGACAGATGCATTAGCGTTGGTATCGGAAACATATGAGAACTTTCATTTTTGAGCATTTTCTAGACCTGGGGATCCTCCTAGATCACTTGACTTACTGCTTACGATGCTCCTACATCATGCTCCATCGCTTGAAATTTTCATGAACTTCTGTTCATGAGCTCTTGCATGGTCTTTCCATGCTTATGAATTTCTGCTTCATCTTTCCAACTAGCATATTCAACTGTATGTCCCTTCCATTTGACCAAGCATTCAAAATACTCTTTTCTCCTGGTGTTTTTGTTAATCCTCTTGTCAATTATGATTTCCATATGTGGATTTTCCATTACAGGCATTTGTTTTGTCTATTGAATCTCTTTCTGTTGCTTCTCTGCTTCTGCTTCTTCAGCTCTGTAAGGGTACAAATCCGCAACATTGAATATTGTTGAGATTTTGATCCCATCGGGCAATTCAATCTCATATGAGTTTGCCCCAAATTTTCTTTATGACCTTGCACGGTCCAATATTCTTAATGTTAATTTTGTTATATGTTCCCCTTGGGAACCTTTCCTTCATCATATGTGCAAGAATCAGATCACCAACTTCAAATTGAAGTTCTCACCCATGTTGATCTTCTCTATGCTTGTATTCTTGACTTGAACTCTGCAATCGCTCCTTGACTCGGCTGTGAAGCTCCTTCATCTCTTCTGCAAAGTCTTCTGCACTAGCACTCCTGAATTCAGCTTGTTCTGAATCTTTCAATTCAAAAGCTCCACTTGGATGCATTCCATATACAATATGGAATGGACTCTGCCTTGTGCATCTGTTAAGCGAATCATTATAAGAAAATTCCGCTTGTGGCAGAATCTGATCCCATTGACTGTGGTGTTCAGTCACTAAGCTCCTCAACAAATCTCCCAATCTTTTGTTCATTACTTATGTCTCCCGATCCGTTTAAGGATGATATGATGAGCTAAAAGACAAACGTATCCCCAGATTTTTCCATAAGGTCCTCCAGAAATGCCCTACGAACTTGGTATCTCAATCACACATGATACTCCTTGGCAAGCCATGAAGTCTGATGACTTCCTTGAAAAATAGGCTCACAGTATGAGTTGCGTCACTGGTTTTCTGGCATGGTATGAAATGTGCCATTTTTGAAAATCTGTTGACTACCACAAATATTAAATCATAGCCTCTCTGTGTTCTTGGAAGTCCCAATATAAAATCCATGCTCACTCCATCCCATGGCCTTTCTGGTATGGGTAATGGTTGATATAACCTTGTGTTCTTCCTTTTCCCTTTTGTGTGCTAACAAATCCTACATCTGTCCAAAAATTTATTAACATCTGTCCTCATCCCTGGCCAAAAATATGAGCCATTCAACTTTGAGAATGTCTTACCATGACTGAAGTGTACGACCAATCCTCCACTATGTTTTTCCTTCTGCAGGTTCTCCCTCATGGAGCATTTTGGAATACATAGTTGATTTCCTTAGAATAATAACCCATCCTGGATCATATAATCAGTCCAATGTCTTTTTTCCGTGAGAACTGGATTCTCAGATGCCTCATATGCCTCCTTAAAATCTAGGTCATCCCTATACATTTCTTTGAGGTTATCAAAACCCAAAGTCTTGACTCTGAATTCCCGCATAAGCAAACATTTCCTACTCAAAGCATTAGCAACTTTGTTAACAGTTCCAGAAATATGATTAATCACAAAAGTAAAATTTAACATGAATTCAACCCATTTAGCATGCTTTTGGTTTAACTTCTCTTGTTGAGTCACGAATTGTAAAGCATGATTATCACTCTACAAAAAAACCTCTTTAGGAACCAAATAATGTCTCCATTTCTTCAGTGCTTGTATGACTGCATAGAATTCTTTGTCATATGTTGAGTACTTGATCTTCGCTTAATTCCACTGAAATTTCAAATGAATTCCACTGAAATTTCAAATGAATTTCCTGTAGAAACTTGCCAAACCATGGAAGTTTCGAACTTCAAACACACTCTTTAGTGATGGCCAATTCTTAATTGCATCTACCTTTTCTGGATCCATCTTCAACTCATTTGCAGAGATAACAAAACACAAATAAATGAGTTATGCCCTCATAAATGACAATTTCTTCATATTTATCAACAATTTCTCTTGTTGTAATCTTCTTATTACTAGAGCTAAATGCTTCAAGTGTTCTTCTCATGTTTTTCTGAAGATTAATATATCATCAAGATATATGATGATAAATTTCCCAATGAAATGATTAGGACTTCATTCATCAACCCCATGAAAGTACTGGGTGCATTCGTAAAACCAAATGGTATGACAAGCCATTCATACAGCCCCTCATTCATCTTGAATGTTGTCTTCCATTCATCACCTTCTCTCATGCGAATTTGATGATAACAACTTTTCAAATCAATCTTTGAAAAAAAATTGTTCCACTCAAGAAATCCATCAAGTCGTCCATCCTTGGTAATGGAAATCTATATCTGATGGTAATCTTATTGATTTCCCTTGATTCTGTACACATTCTCCAACCTTCGTCTTTCTTTGGGCTGATAACTGTTGGAATAGAATATGGACTCAAGCTCTCTCGAATCAATCCTTTTACCATTAAGTCCTGGACCTGTCTCTTGACTTCTTCATTTTCCTGCGGTGTCAACCTATACACGTCTTTTTTTGGTAAACTAGCTCCAGGTATAAGATTGATATGATGGCTTATACTCCTGATAGGTGGTAACGAACAAGGTAGTTCGTCCACTACTCTATCAACAAATTCTCCCAACAATTCCTAGATTTCTTCTGGTAAATCATCTATTCTCGTACTGATCAAAAAAAAATTGGGCTTTCTAACCACAATAAATTGTGTGTCTTCCTTCTTCTTAACCTCTTTAAGAAGTTCCTTCCCACTCATGAGCAGTACATTGTTGCTCATCTCAGTTTTCACCTCTTGGTTTTTAATCGGTAGCAACATGTGCATCCTCCCATTCTTATCCAGGGTGTACGTGTTCTTTCTCCCATCATGAATCACGTTCCTGTCATATTTCCATGGTCTACCTAGCAATAGATGAAAAACATACATGAGAATGACATTACATAATATTTCATCTTTATATCCTCCTATTTTAAATTCAACTAAACATTGTTTAGTGGAATTTACCTGATGTCCTTATTGTAGCCATGAAACTTTGTATGGCCTTAGATGTACAATAGGATCCAGCTCCATCTTTTCTACCATCTCTATAGATACGATATTTTCTGTGCTACCGCTATCCACTATGACCTTGCATACCCTGTCTTTGGTTTTGCAAGCAGTCTGAAACAGACTGTTTCTTTGGGATGGGTTCTCTACCTCCTTCTCTGGCTTTAAGAGAAATTTCCTCATCATCAAAGATGTTTCTCCCTCAACATATTCTTCCTCAACATTCTGTCCTTGAGCTTTGAAAATGTGAGTTTCACCACCATCTTTTTTCTTATCTGGACACTCATAGGATTTATGTCCGATCTTTCTACAAACAAAGCATTTTACTTCACTGCCTCTGTCTCTTCCTCTTACTCTAGCTCAAGGAAAAGTATCTCTATTAGCATACTACCGTCTCTATGGGATTCCTCCTCTCTCATGTTGAGTTTGAGGTTTCTTCCCCTCTTCTTTAGATTTCTGAAATCTGTCTTAGGCAATTGTTTTGCCTCTGGCTTGACTTCTACCTCGGTCTCTTTGACCTTGCTTCTAGCTCAGATTCTTTTTATCTTTCTAAGCTATTTGATAAGCATATTCCACATTTAGAATGGTCATCATGCTCATCTCATCTTGAATGTCATACCGCAAACCATTCATGTATCTGGAAACTTTTTCATCATTGCTTTCCCAATGACCTACTCTGATGTTTATCTTGTATAACTATTTCGTGGATTCTTTCACTGACATTAGATTCTGTCTCAAATTTTGCATCCTCTGAAACAGAGTGATTTGATAATCCTTGGGTATAAATTTGGCTTTTATCTTTGCAACCATTATATCCCATCTTTTGATTTTTCGCTTGCCCTTGCAGCATCTGTCTGCCTACAGTTCATCCCACCATAGTGATGCATACCCTTTAAGTCTAGTAACAACATGTTTGACCTTCTTGTCTTCCTCGACATCCTCATAGTCAAAGTACTTGTATAGAGCTCTAATCCAGTCTAGAAGCTCTTCAAAATCCAAGTTTCCTTGATACACTAAAATGTCCATTTGTTCTCTGGCACCTATCCTTGCAACAACCCTGAATAGGCATTCGTCTGTAGCATCTTTGACTTCAACTTTTTCTCCTTTGTTTCTAGATTCATCTTCACTTTTGGCCTCGCTGATATCCCCAACATCAAATGTGTGCCTCTGTGCTATCTCCATGGAATCAAGCCTGGCACGTAACTCGTGCATTTCTCTTTCTCTTGCTCGATCAGGCATTCGCATTGGCCTGTCTCTTCTTCTTGGCAGAATGGCTATAAAAAATTCCCCTATTCTCTTTGCTATAGAAAAAAAATAACTTTTTCTAAGCTCTGATACCACACTAACACAACACCCCTTGCCTTAGTAGGTTCTGTGTGACCTCTCGGTCTTAGGATCATTCCAAATCTTCCCCTGAGTCAAATTTACTCTTTGGTTTCCCCACAGGGAATAACACACACACAAGGTGTATTCCACAACTGACCAACAAATATGATCATGGATTTTCTTTTCCTTTTGGTATTTTGGATTTCACGATTTCACGAATCCTGTTGTTGAGCCCCTTGTCTCTTCAACCTATGAAACCCAAAACGTCAACGAGGGTTGACTTCTTCAATGTGCGGAACACACGCCTCTTGTTTCCACTTATTTTCATCTTTTCGGAACTTGATTGATCGACCAACACTCATTCCTCTTCCCTTATGATTTTTCAGTTTCTGAAATTTCCCCTTTTGGCGAGATCGAAGGTATTTCAGGATTTCCCCCAAAGCTTGACCACTCCCTTGACTTATGTCGCACGTATCCTCCAATTAATGCTTAGGACCCACCTTTCGACTTTTTCCTTTTCGCGATTTTGGGAGTTGCGTTGACATGCAACTCTGTCTCTTGACTCTCGAAACCCCAAAACCCGACTGGGCCCATGGCTATTTTCCTTCAATGTTATGGGAATATTTTCCTTTCACTCTTCAGGATTTCGTGACTTGCGAGATCCACAGCAGAAAGGTTCCTCACCTCCTGAAAATCCAATCTCTGAATTCAAGAAACCTCGCCCCCAACTTGATCTATGGCTCAGATCATCCACGACCCGATGACTCTGGATCTTTCAGCTTTTCCTGAACCGGGAGTTTGAAACTCTTGATTCCAAAGATCACTGCCTCGTCTACTTCCCGACACTCAAAGTGCCAAAATGCTGAAATCTCAAAATTCACCCCAAGGCACGTCGCGTTTCACGACTTCGATATTTTCAATGCTAAGCGCCCTGGCTCCTTGTCATCAATATTCCTGGTATGTTGAACCCCGATATGTCAAAATGATGATGTTTCACACCAAAGGCACATCGTGTTTCACAACTTCAGGATTTTCAGTACTAAAGTCCCGGTTCCTTATCATCGAGATTCCCGGTATGTCGAACCCTGAAATACCGAAATCTCACACTTGATTATCCTTTTCGTAAATCAAGAGTTTGAGTGACTAAGGGTTTTGACCTGCACTCCCAACTTATGGGTCCTGAATTCCCAACATAATTTGATGGTTCAAACAGACCACGATCAATGGTCCACATTGATTCTTGATGTCAGGGTGGTTATCATTCCATTTTCACATTAAGATTGAAGAATGCTCTTATTTTCCAACATTCCAAATTAAAATTCTAATTTAAAAGGGAAATAATATGATCAAAGAGAATTGTTATCACCCCTTAGTGAAAACTTATGCACTTATCAATTTATTTTTTTAAGACCTCTAGTTGAACCCCATACCAAAACGAAGAGTTACCAAGTTTGAATTCAAATGTAATACAATATGAAAAAAAAAATTCTACAACCAAACGTTCTCTTATAGCTAATAAAACCACGGGTGGATCTATCACCCACCTTGGGGAAAGAAAGCCTTGAGCATCCAAACCGCCCTACCTATTTTGGATTTTGGGTTATCTCTTTTTTTTCCTCATGTCAAAATATTTTCCTTATTAAACACACCATTTTCAGTGTATTTAATATCATAGAGATTGTCAATATTCTTTTACTTACATATTGTGAATATTCTTTGACTTGAAACTGTTTAATATTTTGTTTCATAATTATTATTTATATGATATTACAAAAAATATAAGTATATATTTCAAATTGTGTGTAGGAAAAATAACAAAATCCCATAAACAATTATACAATAAGTTTGTAAAATATTATCGGATTCAAATTTTTAAGATAACACTTTATAAAATATTATTAATATGACAAATTAAATTATCATTATATTTTATATTTCACTTTACCTTAATATTTGTTTCAATTAAGCTATTGCATACATATTTACTTTTATAATTTTAAGTTAATATATCTGATTGAACTAGAAAAACTGAATTGTATTGAATTTTATATTATATTTTACTTAAATTCCATTAGGTTATTATATATATCTTTGATTTCATGATTATAAAATAATATATCTGATTGAACTTAAATATTTTTATATTTTATGTGTTGGGTTAAGCCAAGTGTATATAAACAAAAAAAAATGGGGTGAAGTTTTCATTGACATTAAGAATATGTAAAACAAGTGTAAATTCTTTGTAATTGGGTAGTCACCCAACACCATGTGTTTTTTTTTAGAAATTTGAAAATTTAAATTTGAATCCATAAAGGATAATAATTAGACCGTTGGATAATGACAGAATTATAAATTCAATGGTTAGTTTGAATTCCTATGACATTCTAACGGATAGTGAAATTCAACGATCTCCTTCAGTTTATCATTTTATTT